>JAANSO010001719.1:0-15780 GCA_036507315.1 Lepidocyrtus fimetarius | reverse complement strand
AAGCTTCCTTTTCCTATATTTCAATCCAAAATACTATTTTGAAATAACAAGCTTGTAATTTTAAATCTTTCTGAAATAAAATAACTTTAATAACCGTCGATCAATCAACGTGACTTGCAGTAACGCACGCAATAATAAAAAAGGAATAGAAAATTGTACAGATTTTTACGTACACCTATCACCTATGTACTATATCCGGAAGCGAATCTTTAACATAATCAATACTCAACTTACCCTTTACTATTTGTATATAGGCAGTTAGGGTTTGAAATTGATCTTTATCTTGATGTTTTGTGCATCAAATGTGTATCCTTGTTTCTTGATTTATTCATACGACTTTGTTTTTATAAAAACCAACTCATTTACATGTCATCGGGGCAGTTTTCTCGGTAATAGGTTATTTAATTGTGTATACAAACGCACAATTCACGTGTAACCAAAATGAGTTCGATTTAAATGATAGAAAATTGCTAACAAGAATATTTAAACCGACCGTGATTTGTTTTTGTACAAAAATATGATTATAATTTACCCAAAAGCTATTTTATTTTGTCAAAACAAGCTTTGCTGAGAAAAATGTCATTTCTAAGCCTCTATAGTTTTTTAAAGGGATAACATAAAAGTCTACTTAGTAGAAACAAGAATATTTTAATCATATTAATATCTCAGGTCACCCCATAGTTGAATCAAATTTTAAAAATATTACATAGACTTGTCGACTGTGTCAACGCATGAATTTATAAGGCATTAATTTTTTAGCATTAACGGATTTCATTTTCATTAATTGATGGGTTTGCTATATTATTATAAATAAAGATTTTATGTATATTTACTACACTATGAATAGGAATCGAAAATGAATTGAATCGGATCTGCTGAATACACTTGGGAAAAGCTGAAGCCCACTCATGCTAAAATATTTGATCTCTTATAGTAATACCTGCTGCCTTCAGGCATTTAAGTTATTATTCGTTAGCCGTTAAAGCTTATGTAGGTACCATCACTCCAAATGCTGAAATCTTTTTCTTTCTGAAATTGGAAAAGCTAGCTTTTGTTTGGTGCTGGTAAAACATCTTATTCTTTACATCCGCAACTCGTTGTAATATCGTTTTTGCAAAAATTGACCATTTTCAAGGACAAAATAAAAACTAGAATCCATAACTTGAAATGATATTATTCAATATACACAACTTCAGTTTACAGATTCCGGCTCCCGGAGCAAAATTGATGCGGTTTCTCCACAAAATTCTTCATAACATTCTCCAAAGTAAACATTTTCAGTAGCCATATGTTCAACTTGTGTGAAAGGTCAAACGGCAAGCATCATGGCTTTTAACTCGCACAATGTTTAACAAAAAGAACAATTTAAAATTCAGCATTTTTAAACGACATGCAAGCATTTGCTTCTGTTCTGTGAAATAAATTGCCTAGTTGGCAAATCCTAAAAATAATCCCGTGACACGTGGTAGTAGTTAAACCTAGATTTAAAACCTTTTAAAATCTGTAACTCCTTCCATTACACTCTTTATTATCAAACCGTTATAAATTTCTTACGGCCGAGTTGTAGAAAACCACTTTATTTTACAAAATTTAAATAATGCATTTACATTCTTCTGTTCTTAATTCCTTTTCTCCTCAAAAAGGTTCATATCTTCCTTTCCTTCATTATCCTCTCCTCATGGCTGATGTGTAAAGTTCCCTTTCGTCGCTTAACCAGTTTACCAAAAGCTTATCCACCCACCCTTCTTTTCCTTTTTGTATAAATCTTGATCACACTTTACACTGCCAAGAATAAGAAGACGACTTTTGATGTTTCAAGTGGATAACATATACAAACTAGCAGAAGAGCTAAGCTAGATTGAACACGTTAATGTAATGTTTGCTTCGCCTTGCATGCGAGCAAACCCATCACATTTCATCATCAAACTCATCATCGTTTTATCGCCATTATCTCATGGTTCCCTTTTTCATGAATATGGAAAGTATTTACTATATTATAATCTTTTCGCTTCATACGTAAACTTTCAATCACTGACAAAGTTTCAGTTCTCACAAGAACAACTTTTTGGGGATGTAACGAAATGTATTGTATGATGCCATTATTATCCTGACTGATTTTCTACATCCTTGCACATTTTACATTTTGTATGCACTCGCAATGCAATCTATCTTGTCAGCATTCTCCTGCATATTGTATTTTTATACAAAAGGCTTTTGGGGCTGATTAAACTGGGATACAATTATTTATTAGTATCTCCATTGAAGTAGAGGAAACTCGAATCCCAGAGTTTACGCAGTGTTTTTACACTTTTGAAAGTGTAAATGACTGCGGAGATTGTGTTTTTGATACAAGCAAAAACTCGACCCACATGTTTGGTGCGTAGGATGTCAGATAAATTATTAAACATTCTAGTGAGCTTACTTTCTTTTGCAAAAATAGTTTCATGCGCGAAGTTACTTGCCAGCGACATTTTGTCTCCTACAATGAAATTTATGTTTGTTGACTGATGCAATCAATCACAAGAGTAAATACTTTTTTATGACCAAATTGCACAAAAGAAAAGTTAACGACAAGTTTCGTGCAGCGTTGCAAAGCTATAAACAATTTGAATTACCGGCAATACAATTTTGGACATTTGACTTGTCGTTCCAATAAAACGGCACAATGCGAAATAAAAATTCTAGTTTATTCTTAAGCTTTGGTTGTTTGATTCTTTAGTACATTTTTTGAAACACCATTGACTTTCTATGAAGCTCTTAATGGAGCAAATAAATAAAGAAGTAAGGAAAAGTAAAACAAAAAGTAAAAAAGTTAGCTTTACCGATATTCATTACCGATCCAATTAGGTACTCCATTATTATTTGGCTTCTAGTTAGTTGAAATGCAAGAAAAAATAGAAAAGTAATGCAAACGTGTATGTGCAAAATCCTTTTGCTGCAGCTATCTATGGTGAACAATATTTGATTTTCTAGGTGAATGTTCTTAAGAAGAAAGCTAAACAAGCAAACTTACAAAGCCAACAGCTCAAACCTTTTCCCACTTCTTCCTCTCAAATCGATCGCATACAATCTTTTTGTATAAAACTTTCTGGAATTCGCAAATTGTGAGTCAACTTACCCCAAAAATAATTCTTTGAAAGGAAAATCATAACAATTCGCCTAGTTATACTAAAAACCATTCATTCCTTAGGAATTTTCTTGTTTTTCTCAGAGAAGAGCTGCGTAATGGGACCACCCAGACTTTAACAAAAATTGTCAGAATATTTAGCAAAAGTTATTAGAATTGAGTGTTGTTAAAAGTTAGCTATACAGAAACTAACTGAAATATGTCCCATCATTCTGCAATAATAAAAACAAAATGGAAACAAAGATTGACCTCATTTTGAATTTATTCCTTTCCTTCTCACACACAAACGAGTAATAATACTTGACGAAGTGACTGAATAGAGCCCAAACGAATAGCGCAGTCACCGTTTATTTGGTGGTGCTTTTGGTAGCTTTGGCTGGTATCATCACTATCACACATTACTACGTAAAGCCAGAGAAGTTTGGCATGTTACTTTGCGAGAATAATATTGGCAAAGTTGTTGGTATAAACTTTTGTAGCCTGTGATCTGGTAGTAGTACCTTATCCAACAACACAGTCTGTTTCTATAACACGTTTATAGGTATATGTGTGTCAGTCAACCCAGTCAGCTCACAGTAATATTAATAAAAATGGTATTTGAGCTGTTTTTCTCTCAAAGCTGCTACTTTATTGCTATTGTATGCTGTTCTTACTGCAAATTTTGTTAAGTTTGAAGCCTCCTGTTTTGGTAGTTGCATTCATTGCATAAATGAGCTGAGCTGTCATTCCCATATCTCGTAGAAAAATATAAAATCCAATGAGAGAAACCACATTCACTCAGTTTGTAATAATTTTGCAAAAAACTATACGGCTTCTCTCTCATTACAACCATTATCATCATCATAATTCATTTTCTTAGGTTTTTAGTTCCACTACCACTACTGGCTTGCTGCTTCCTCTTCTTTGGAGAATTGTAATTTAAATGAGTTACCTCATATAAGGTTTTTTCTGGGTAAAACCAACAAATACACAAGGCAGACAAAAACGAGATTTTTCTTGTATTTTTCTGATTGATTAAAAGACTGTGTGATCCCATAATCTTAAATACCTTTGTTACAGACAATTGTAAAACGGAATTTTCACCTTGTTTTTATGGTAGATTATAAATGTTCCAAAGATTAAAAAATAAAGCAGAAAAAAGACAAATTGTTATGCCTTATACTACCGTGTATTATGCCAAATTATAAAGAGTACCAAATATGACGTTGATGCGCTGCGGTGATGATGATATCTATGCATGCCCCTCTGTCGCACGTACGTGAGCATAATCAAAAGATTGAAATGAGTTTTGCTGGCAAAGATTCTTTCAGAAATTGATGCTAAGTGATTATATGAAGCATTTTGCTCCTTCTTCTCTCCTTCACCAACCACCACAATAACACAATGCAACATAATCGAATCTGTAGGCTCATGGCATTGTCATTATGCCGATGGTAATGACGGTGATGATGACGATGATGATTATGTTAAGCTTTTGCTTTTGATCTCACTCTGACTGACTGAATCCTATAGTCTACATCTATAATGCTGAACTTTATACTACGATTGTAAGTTGACGCTGTTATTCCATGCCCAGTTTTACAACATTGCAGAAAGGTAAGTTCCTAACCTAAAATTTCGCTGTTTTCTAACTCCGGCATCATCATCATCAAATCATCAACGGTAGTAGTGAGTGAAGAAGTAGAATGTAATCAGAGAGCCGAGCCAAGCCTACATAATATTATCATCATGATTGCTGCTAGATCATCATATTTTTTTCTGCGTAAATTTATAAGAGTTGCAGAGATTAGGTGTGTGTATCTGGCAAAATATTTTACGCATTTGTATTATGAACTTTGGCTGTACTTTTCAGTTTCTGAGACCATCGGGAAAATATTTGTATTGCACTGCAATATTGAAACTCCTTTAGATTCTCTTCTCCTTTACATTCAGGTATTATGCGCTCACAGCATGGAAAGACAATTTAAGACAGGACATACTATTATTTAAATGCCACCTGTCATTTCTTTTGAATGTGCCGCAACCGCTTCACTGCTGAACTTGTTTAAAAACGTATAAAAATTTGCACATTTCATTTCAGTATCTACAGTTTAATCTGAAGGTTTATACACCTGGATGGAGCAAATTGACATTGCACAAAATATGCCAGCCAGTGTTCTTGGTCAGTTTCATAGATCATTTTTGCATAGCAAGCAAAATATAAATATTAGCTATAATCAAATAAAGCATCTCTGGATTTTTTACGCATTCGAATTGAATTGA
This sequence comes from Lepidocyrtus fimetarius, assembly GCA_036507315.1. Taxonomy (NCBI): domain Eukaryota; kingdom Metazoa; phylum Arthropoda; class Collembola; order Entomobryomorpha; family Entomobryidae; genus Lepidocyrtus; species Lepidocyrtus fimetarius. Next base: position 10,391 of record JAANSO010001719.1, on the reverse strand, counting down.
AGCGAATCTAAAGTAACATTGTTATGTCGCTGTCATATGTGTAATAAGCAGAATGATTACGAAAGCATTTAAAGAAAACCAAGTCTTTTACTTTTAGGGTATTTCTAAAAATAGATAACAAATAATAATAACAAATAATTATTTAAGTATTATTTAAATAATAATAAATAATAGTTATTATTTGTTATCTATTTTTCTAAATAATAAACAGAAATTGATTAGGTATTAATTGTTGTTTTATATTTGTAAAATAGGTTTTACATTTCTCCCAGAAATTAATTAAATTTTGTTTACGAAATTTAATGAGAAAAGGGAATTAAACGTCGACGAGACTTTCTTCGAGTTATTTACAAAAAATCACGTATAGCCATAAAACAATTTAACTTATTCAACGCATCGATTATTTAATTTATTAGATTCTATCAAAACTCGAAGAAAAAGGTGACAAGCTTAAAAGCGTATTTTGGGAATGGAATAACACATTTCTTCATACTTCTTTTAAAATCTGTCCAAAGTCAATCGTAAGCTGTCCAAAATCTTTCAAGAAATTTGAAAAGGCAGAAACTTGTAATAACGACTTATTTTATTAAATAGGTATTCCAGAATGTCCATAAGCCCATCAAAGGACATTAAGACCCATGGAATTTTGAAATTCTGGAAATTTGTACAACATGTGGCTTACATCTTTATTTCCATTTTCCCTTATTATTCAGCTCTTTCATCACACCCCCTCCTCAAATATAAAATTGTTTAGAGATTTTCGGTCCTTTACAACAATAGCAATCTTATAGTGTAATTTCAATTTAGTAATGTCACGCAAAATAGAAAAACAGCAATAGAAAGTAACGTTTCCCAGTAATTTTATATAGGTAAAATGGGACTGCAAGCAAAGAGTCTAAACAAATATCAAAGAATAAGTCTCTACCACTGATGATGAAATTATTTCTCTAGCGTGTTTTATTCGTTTCCCCGTTTCGTATTTCTTCCGTTCTGCTCCCCATACTTATATTTCTACTACTGCTACCCCAACCGAGTATCCCTTTCTCAGTTCCCATTTACTCAGGATTGGGTTGGAAAAGAAAAAGTTCGTATGGTATGAAGAAGGAAGTGTAGCAGGACTTGGGCTTCATTATTAATAAATGAACCTTATGGGAAAATGAAACTCCAGAAAAAGGGAAATTCAACTTGACTGACTCTGACGAAGAACTTCAAAAGTTGGAAACTGCAGAAAAAGCTAGGACTTGTAGTAACATAAAACATACGAAATATTGCGTGAAACATTAATAAATCCAACATAATTTCATACTTGTTAAAAGAAGTTTGACTTTTAAGGCTTAAAATTACAAATGCAACTCAAACACTAGAAGTGTTCTAAATGTTATATTAGACAAAAACTTTACTACTTAAATATTCGCTAATGTAGTTTTACCTTACGAAATATTTTTGTTTTGCTATTACTTAAGTTAACAGCTACACACATGCATTGCATTGGATATTTTTTGAAATTTGGTTTATTAAGGAAGGTGGTGTGGTAAAAACGACTTGTATGGACGAGGTCACTCACTACTATCATCATCATCATTATGATAACGTTATAAGAAAAAGAGCATAAACTAAAATTTAACTTTAATGGCAGAAAGAAAAGGAGTTTGCCTTATTCAAACTCTCAAGTTTATTCTGTGCGTTGTTGTGTGTGTGGATGTGATTACGATTTGTAGTAAAGATAGGGACTCTCCGCATGTCTGCATTGAACATATTATTGCATACAACGGCAGCTCACATATGAAAAGGAAATAAATTTTATGTAGTTTAGTGAATGAGAAGTAAAATTCTCAACGTGTGTTTGTTTGTAAGGGGAATCCAAAAGCAGACAAGTACTTCTTTTTCTGTAAATATGTGTACACCGTACACATACTTAATAATATTAAATTTCCTTTGAAGTTTTCAGTCTAGGACGACCAAAGTAAGTAGTTTTAAGAATAGATCAGAAAAAAGGTTTAAAAAGACGGTAAATGCATTTTATATTGGACTTTTCCCTGAAAAGAACCTGAGGCTGATGTTCTTCGGTAAAAGGAAGGATAATAATAATAGCTGCCGATTGTTCTCTTTTTTTAGTATAAAAATCTCTTTGTATTGCATCCCTTTCAATAATTGCCTGTTTCTCTTTGAAAAATGCTGGTGATATTACAATTTTAAAGTATTACATAAATGTGGGTGATGATGATAATAATCATAAAAAATGCTCTTAAATTACTTATCCATTAACATTAATTAAAATGCAAGCTCCACAAATTTTTATCGCGTACGAATTTGAAAAATCTTTGAACATGAATTTCTTTTCATAATAAGAATGAACACTGGACTAAGGAGGTCAGTTCTCTTTTCAGAGTTATTTGAAAGGTTAATTGCAAAAGCTTTGCAATCACAATTTAGATTTTGCTCTGCGCATAGTTTTATTACCGTGTTTTTCTTCGTCTTTCTGTTGCAATTGTATTCATAATTAATATTTTTATATGCTCACTTTGGAAAACAAAACTAAATGAGAAAGTGGATGACACATCAAAAACAGACAATGACAGACAACCAAAACAATTTTATTGCTGTATTATTGTGCATTATTGAAAATTGTCATGAAATATGCAAAATTGTTGCATATTGTTTTTAATTTCTTGTGTTCATGTTTATTATTAGTTCTCGCCCTATTTGTATTTATTGAGCAATCTTGTCCAGAAACGCATTTCTTTTTGGGGTATTCTGAGGTTAGAACTTTCCATTACATAAATACTTATAAGCAAATCCAAAATGGGTATTTAGACTAGTAAATTTTAAATACATAAAGCTACGTGATAAAATTGTTGTTCAAAACTCACCTTTAAGCAGGATGTGGAAGTTTAATATTCCAAAACTATAAATCTCAAACAAATTAATACTAGAATACGGAACTTTCTTTAAACTAAAACTTAAACTAGACTCGGAAGCATATTTGGCTGATGCGTAACTTGAATTAACAAACAAAGATTTGAACTTGTACAAACAAAAGAAAATGGAAAACTGAAAAAAACGGATGAACACGTCGGTGGTGATGAAGGGCGACATTCGTCGTCAGTTTGATTTCCTTTATGTAACAATAATTTCCAAAAATGTATCCATGTTTAGAGACGAACTAGATCAAAATCTTTATAATGGTTTGTCCTTTTAGAAAGTTTTACTTTCCTTATTAAAAAAACATTCACAAATTAATTATTAAATACGCATTAAATCCAATCTATACCCAATTCATGTCTCTAATCCAATGTTGGCTTTCACCAACTGTTTTGGATTGTATAGATGCTGGAGAGAGTAAAAAAGCGATGGTCCAAAAAGATCCATCGTGAAATGTTATTTCTTCAAATTGTGTCCCTTGGTCCAATGATCACTGTCAACTTTTACATATCTAAAAATTGGAGAGATTCACCAATCTTTATTACCGGAATCCCGGAATTAATCTATCGTGAAGAAAATGTGTATTTATTTCAATTTATTTGTGTGCCACCTGCATTCACTAAAACTCTCACACATTCACAGTATTTCATACTAGCTTTTTGCAAATTGGATTACATCAGTCTCGACAATGTTGTTTGCTATATTTCCTGTAATCCATTGCGTCATTCGCTGTGTTATAAAACTTGTAAAATTTTAAAAGCTGCTTTTGGAGACACTTCAACAAATTCACACATTCAACGAATTTCCTGATACACTGTTACATGAAAATTCACAATTATAATGTCCCTTATATTATAAGAGATCTTGGCAAATTTATCAATCAATCACATTTCAGTATATGAGATAATCCATTGCTAGATCAACATCCTTTTATTCTTGCGACTTTTGATAATTCGATATTCCTATACGTATGATATTCCTATACGTATCCTGCAATTTTCAAAAATTATGTTACAATAATAATATCATATGCAAAAAACAAAAATAGGTTTTCCACTTGGAAATGATTACAAAACAATGAAATTATGATTATACGGAAATACGTGAAAGATAAAAAAAAGTTTACCTTTGTCAATAGAATAAAAATTAGAGCGGAATTTGCAACATTTTTCATACTTTTCTTTTTCGTAACTCCAATTCATTCGGGATTTTAAAAACTTATTTTTAGCTTTTATCGTTCACAAGTGAAAAACAGCTTTGCATTGATAAATCACCACATTACTATACAAAACATACACACAAAGAAATTATTGATTCCATTTCACTCTGCTTCAAATAAATTAAAGATAAACTTTCTCGGACGATTTTTGGAAACTTATGTGTGTGTCTGCTACGTGCGTTGATAAAAAAGATTTTTGATGAGTAAATATGTACCTTTTAATGTTTTAATGAATAAGCCAAGCCTTCTAGGAATTTGACCTTGTCAGAAAAGTTCACGAACTATAAGTATTCTCTTTCTCTCTCGTTCCAGCTTTTTAGTTCACAGTCTACATAAGAAATTATCATGACATAAATAAATACGCTTTAACTTTTGAAATAAAATATTTTTAATTGTAATTCCTCCGTTCTACTTTTTTGCAAACTTCACTTAACTATACAGACCAATGAGAGTTTTTATAAAATATTTTGCTAGCACTGCGTGTCGTATGTGTATGTGGCAATATTAGAGTTTTTCTATCTTGCTTAAATGTATAAAGGTACATAATATGTAACATTTAGTTTAGGTAGTAATAGGGGGTAATAGATAGAGCTTATTTTTCTCTGACGATACAAATTTCTTTATTAAATGAAAAAATGTAAAGACTCTGACTGAGAATGACTCCGTCTTGTGAACTGGATGGAGGCAAGTGGCCAACTGAGAGGGGAGTCTTGTCCTCGCCAGTCCAAAACCCTAAAGATATGATGATGAGGAGATTGCTATACCGAAACGGCATGCACAAGAGTCTGTTATATATTTTGTTACATACAGAGTTATTTTCTGTATGAAATCTATATCCAAACTCACCTCCTCTGTGCTCTCTAAACTCTTACCATACATGTCGAGTCATATCCTTCTTCTATCCAAAGATAAGCAAGCAACTTACCAACATTGTTCTCATCATACAATATCCCTTTGCTATACAAAATTTTCATGCAGAATTTATACACAAGTGAGTGAAGTTCCCTACCCCACACGTACAACTTTGGTAGTGCTATTCTAAATGAAAACTGGCTTTCGAAGAGAGTTAAATCAGCAAAAAATTCCTCTATGAGCTCTTGCTTGTGTACTCAACATTTTCTCCTTGTTTTAAACACATCACTCAACCTTAAAGCTTAGCTTTTTGTATTATTTTCTACTTAAGTTAGTTAGCGCAAACGGTAAAGCATAACGTCCCCAATTCTGCAAATAAAGAGTAGCTTCAGCGCTCTGCATCTATTCAGAGCTTGTAATTATTCCCAAAGCAGGAAAAAGCATCATCAAGTTCAGAAATCCCTCTGATTTTAATATACAAAAGAGTTTAGAATGCGCCAAACTGGAGGAGCATTTTTGGTTTCATTTTCCAAAAAAATCAAAATAATGTTGTAAACTGACCTTTAAACTGACCACATACGCGTCCTCAACTGTGTCAGTATATTTATCCCCGTGTCATCACTTTTCACCTTTGCCGAGTTGTTTTCTATCATATCCGGCTTTCTATTTTGTTTAGATTCCAAGTATGGAACTTTTCTTGGAATTAAACTTGCCAATTTTTAGATGAGTGCATATGAATGCTTGATTTTTTGTATAATTATTCTGTAATTTCCTTCAACGATTCACAATAATCATTAAAAATGAAAATTTTAAATTAATCATTAAATTTTGCATGAAAATTGTCTTTGTTGCACAACCAAAAATAGCGTCACTTTAAATTTGATGAGCTCATCTTTTGAACTTGACGGATTGAGATGCAATGCACGAGCTTTTATGCGTACACCGCCCATAAAACTGTACGTAGTGCAGTGGAAGCATAGAACACAAACTTGAGGGCCTTTCATATAAAATAAATTCAAATTCCAAATAAATTTAATTGTTAATTAAAATATTAAATAATTAATGCCCAAATGAGTAGTTAAATTTAAATGTATTTTTGGTTTTAAATGATTTTTAAAAAATAAAATAGTCGTAAATTGTGAAAGGTCCTTGACTCAGCAGAAGTTAAACTTTTTGGAGCTGCATACGAGTTCCTTTTTGAGAATTCAAAGTTTGAGGACTGACAGTGCAAAAAAGTTGTTTTTGACTGTGCGAGAGAAAGAGAAGGCGGAAAGAAAAAAGTTAAAATATTTAATTAACAATTTTAATTATTAATTATTAATTTAATGGTGCAACAAGTAAATTAATTAGTGCAGAAGAAAGCTATTAAAAAGGAATCCGTGGTTAAAATTAAAAGTTTATTTCTGGTTGGAGTCATCTGTTTTGTACAAGCTTTTTTTGGGTTACAGGTGGACAGGTTGGTTAAATTTAATTTTAATTTGAGTTAAACGGTGTATTTGTGTTATTTTTTATTTTAAGATTATTAATAACCCATCTGTTTTTTATTTTTATATTTCCAGGAACAAGTTATCCAGAAATTTTAAGAAAAATAATTGTTCGGGAATCAGCTGACCCATATCAGAACGGGATTGAATATTTTTAAATACCTTCCGGCTTCAATTGTGAACCTTATCAGCATTGGCAAGTGGTAGACGTCCAATTGTACACAATGGCGACGTCAATGTTAACATCTGCAGGTAAGAAGTCTTTAAATTATTGATATAAAACTATATTTAGGTAATGTGACAATTGACGCTGAACTTGTGGCTTCTGTCTGACTGACCAATGACCACCATTGACTTTGTAGACATTCATTGGCCTGGTTTTAATTAAGCAATTAAACTTTTTTTATAAACATTTGGATGTGACATGTGTTTCTGTTTCCCACGTGGAAAACTAAAAGTTAATTCTAGTCTAGCGATAAAGTGGAGAATAATTCGATAGGAGAAAGTATTTTGATGTAAAGTTTTATTGTATTGAAGTTGAAGTCTTAAAATCAGCAAATTTTATTTTTGAAATTTTGATAGCCAGGCTTTTAGTTGGATTCTTCAGGTTGACACAATGATTTTAAAATGTTAACTTTCTCTCAAACTAAGGGATCATGAATCTGTAGTTATTATTAGTCCAAGTTATTTCCTATTTCCAAAACGGCTTTTATCGCCAAAGGAGTTTTTAAACCAACTTCAATTTTTGGTACTTTCTCCACACCAAATGACTAAAGTCCGCTTTTTCTATCAACTACTTAAATAGGACAAGAAAGGACATAAAGCAATCAATTAAGTTTAAATTAAACCGTTGTATAGTAAATCAGTTAAAATTACATTCATGCGAAACGTTTCAAAACCAAGCAATTCCAATGAGATTTCCCATGGTCAATCAATCATATATCATACACATGTTATTCAATCAATTGAGATTGAATAATTCTTGAATTGCATTTTAACGATTTTTCATATACATTTGCAATCATGATTAAATCAATCATCAATCAATGATTCGCTGCCATTTCGCTTGAAGTTTTCCAGAAAGCATAGAAAGGAATTGCGTGATGATGACGCAGCGTTTCTCAATAATGCTATGTAAATGTATTGTGCTCCATGTAAAAAGCATGGGATTGCTGGTCTCAGGGTAGCCCAGCACATTCGGCTGATGTAAGGAATTCAGCGCGTGAACTTATACATGCTCATTTCTTCAATTCTCCTTCATCATTCATTCAATTTTCAATTCTGCAAAAATATTAAAAAGCATGGGATTGCTGGTCTCAGGGTAGCCCAGCACATTCGGCTGATGTAAGTAATTCAGCGCGTGAACTTATACATGCTCATTTCTTCAATTCTCCTTCATCATTCATTCAATTTTCAATTCTGCAAAAATAATTATCTTTAAATTTTGACAATAATTCCAAATTTTTAAACAAATTTATACTGTACTTAGTTTTTATATCGTGCTATAACTAATTATTTAAAAAGGATTTGTACGGATTGATAAGTACTTCTCACAGTAATAATTGATTAGGAAATGTTGTAAAGATAAACAATGGAAGTGAAAAAGCCGATTGTTATAGAAGTTCATTAAGCAGTTTAAACTACGTCAAAGTTAGTCAAGGGTAAATACTTAACGGAAACAAGTTAATAAAACAAAGGAAGAGTTGAAACAGTAAAATAATAAAGGATGGGGAATACTGGAACAAAGGAATCATCTGGTGAAAGCACACCCACATCTCTATCCTCTCCTTTTCCTAGTCGCAAAAGTAGTAGTGGAGGTGATGGTGATAAGAATAAGGCTTCGGAATCAAAGCAAATGCAGTTGACTTCAAGGGAAAAGGATAAAAGGGAGGAAGATGACAGAGAAAAGGAAGTTGGCAATGTAGAGGAAAGTGAAGAATTGGCTGAAGGAGGGGATGATGGAGAAAGAGAGCCTTTTGATCCAGATAACTATGACCCTTCAAAATTTGGACCGATTTTACCAAATGGAGAAATTAACTGGGAGTGTCCATGTTTAGGTGGAGCTGCAAGTGGGCCTTGCGGTACAGAATTTAGAGCTGCGTTCTCATGTTTCCATTTTAGGTATGTATGGTTGTTGTAATAAACATGTTAAATAGGAATAGGCTTGTTAAGACCGATTTTGGTTATTGAAAATATTGGTTTCTGGTTGGATAGCAAAGAGGAACCGAAAGGCGGTGACTGTTTCCCAGCGTTCGAAAGTATGCACCTCTGCTTTTCCAAGTACCCTGACCTGTATAAAAGTAGAGGGGACGATGATGATGACGAAGATGAAGACGAGGACGAACAGGTTCACTTTGATGAGGAGGAACAAAAAGTCATTGATGACGAGAATGAGCAGGAAGCTAAAGGAAAGGAAAAGTCAAATAAAGAAAAGGAAAATAATGAAGAAAATGAGAAAAATAAGACTAAACCTTTATCACCGGAGCCAAAACAGCGGAAAGAACCGTTAATCCCACCTCCAAAACAAGCCGCTGTTCTCTAGACTAATATTTAAGCTTTAGACACTAGCAAAGTTTTATATTTTGTAGTTCTTCCAAAGGAAGGTTTATCAGTAACATGTAATTGTAATACGAGAAATTTATCCAAGTCAATTTGCTGTTATTAGACTTTAGTTTAAAAGTTAGACTTTGTTTACATATAGGCAAAGTAAAATATCCCAATTCCTAAGATAGACAATATCACTTATTAGAGATAATGTTGTAGTCATTTGAGGAATATGTTACAATGAATGGGTAAAAAATAAAAAAACACTGAAATTAAATAAGTATACCATGTTGTTACCCTACATCTTGTAGAGGAATATTATGATAATCAATTAAAGAGCATTCTCTTAAAATTGCTAAAAATCGCTGATTGAAATGTCACCAATCTGATTCATAAAAATTCATACTGAGAAACACTGACTGACCTTTTCCGGACGAACCATTTGAGACTTTTATCAAAGTTAATTAACTGCTAAATATTTATATTTTTATCATTTTGATTTTCGTAGCTGGGATAATCTCTCTTTTGGATGAGCAACATGCCGAAGTGAAAACCTTTGCACTCCGCAAATTGGATACCATCGTTAACGAGTTTTGGCCAGAAATTGCAGATTCCATTCAGAAAATGTATTTCATTTCACGTTTTTGTTTAAACTTTATTTTATTGAAACTTTTTTGATCATAATTGAAATTTTCAAAATCATATTATAAATAGTGAAATCTTGGAGGAGGACAATGCCTTTCCAGAAACTTCAGCGTCAATTGGCAGCGTTGGTGGCAAGTAAAGTTTATTACCATCTGGGAGCATTTGAGACTTCCTTGACCTATGCTTTAAAGGCAGGACCGCTCTTCGATCTTAGTCAGCGCAACGAATATGTTGAAACAACTCTAAGTACGCAGACAGATACCTTTATTTTTTGTTATATTTTTTGCAATTATTTTAAAAATAACAAAGCAAGTCACTGTTGATTGTTTGTATATAGCAAAGTGTCTGGATGCATACATTGAAGCACGCCTTCAACTTCTCCCTGGCACTGAAATCGACCGCTCCGATGAAAGGTTATGGAATATTCAAAATATTGTTAACCGCATGTTCGAGCAATGCTTCAGAGATAAGCAATTCAAACAGGCTCTTGGAGTGGCTCTTGAAACCCGCCGAATGGACATGTAATTTAATTTATTTTTATATACTTTCTTCAAGTCTAATTTGTTTATCTTATTGATCCTTTAATATTGTGTTTGGGTTTATGGATACCAGGTTCAGAAAAGCCATTTCCCTAAGTGGAAACGAAACGGAAATGTTGGCTTATGCATTTCGAGTTGCGATGACTTTAATTGGCGAGCGAACTTTTCGGAATGAAATCCTGGAGT
>JAANSO010001718.1:0-15782 GCA_036507315.1 Lepidocyrtus fimetarius | reverse complement strand
TTTTACGTATTTTAGATTTAAATATTTTTAATGAGCAATTTCAAACAAACCATTTATAATATTCACACCTTCCTTTCCAATGTATTCTTCTTGTTTTGCAAACGCTTGCACAGATTTTAAATAGTTTTGGACCTTTTTAAGTTTCAAAACTGTTTTTAAAAGGAATCCAGGTTGTACATGCTGACGTTGTTGGAATCCCGTAACGGATTTAAAATAATTGTAAATTTCATTCAAATGCAGTTCCTCTAATTGAGAAATTGAAATCGGGGATAATTTCCCAACGCCTCGGTGAATCAAGTGCCGGAACCGGTTTGCAAATCTCATAATTTGCAGGAGTCTTTCTCGATTCCAAGTAAACGTAACCTCGTTTTCAACTAATTTGTAAAATGCATTGAAAACATTCAAAAAATTTACTTCCGCTTTGATATCAGCTCCCGCCTGAACTAAATTTTTAACGGCGTCCAACTGGTTAAAAAACACTGCAAAATGTAACGGGCTTAAACCCCGGTCTTTTCCAATGTCAACGTCCATTCCTCGCTTCTTACACTTGTCGAGAATATCCAATCGTCCAAAAGCTGCCGCAAAATGTGAAATTGTTAAACCAATCGATGCAGAAAAAGCAATTGAGTCTTCAATCTCTTCCGGTTTTAATTTTACTCCAGGACAATTTTCCAACATGAGCAAAACCACGTCAAAGTTGCCATTACACGCTGCAGTACAAATGGGAGTCATGCCAAGTCTATTTACAGGATTTACTTCCAAACCTTCTTGATTTAGAAGAAACTCTACAACTTCAAGTTTCCCATGCCAAGCTGCCGTATGCAGTGGAGTGTCCCTTTTAACATCTCGAGCGTTATCGTCCAAATCTGGAAACTCTGAAAGAAAATACTTCACAATTTCCAACTCGCCGTGTTGACAAGCCGCGTGGAAGCCACTCCATCCCTCCTCGTTTGTATCGAAGATGGGGTGGGCTCCAAGTGAAATAAAATACTTGACAGCTTCCAAATGTCTTCCGTAAACAGCGTGAAGTAAAGCAGTGAACGAACCGTACTCCGGTCTTAAATAAACTCCGTTTTCAACAAGGAATTTTAATCTGGGGACAAGGTGTCGGCGGTTAACCGCTTCCTGAAGCAATGTCCTGTTCTGGTATTTACTGTTAATTACTTTTATCTTTTCCGGCTCCCGTAGTCCTTCAATAATTTCTTTAAACTTTTCAAAAGAAGCTTTTTTACGGTGGTTTCTAATTAAAGCGAATAAATAACTTGACAAATCGTCTTTATTCAAGTATTTTACTACTTCCGGTTCTCCTCCATGTACCGCCATGTCCAATGCGGTCCTTCCTTTCATGTCTTTTACATTTACTAGCGTAGGGTCACTATCGAGCAAAAGTTGAACGCATTTTAAAAAACCCCAGTACGTTGCAGTATGCAACGGAGTCTGGCCCAGTTTGTCCACAGAAGACAAATTCTTTCTGGCGTTGATTCTCCCCATATTTGAAGCTATTCTGGGGTTGGCCTTGTTGCGTAATAAATACTCCAAAATATCTTCATCTCCGCTGTCCGCCGCCAGCCACAGGGCAGTCCTGTCAAAATCATCTGTTTTGTTCAAAACTTTTTTAAATTTTTTCCCGCTTTTTACAAGTTTTAAAGTGTCAATCAGTTTCTTTGCTGAGTCAGTGTTTTCCCCGTAATCTTCATGGCACAGGAGGTGCAACGGGGTCAGCCCGTATTTATATTTTAAATTAGAATTTTGCTTAACGACGGTTTTAAACCCACTTGCATGGCTCCAAACGGACACGGCATGTTTTAAAATCCTTTCCTCTTGGCTAACTTCATTTAAAACGGAAACAACCTTGTGACAGGCTTCACTCTTTTGTTCTTCAGTTAAATTATGCCGTGTAACGGTTTGAACTAACCGGTGCACGCTCAGAACATCCTGTTCTGGGTCTGCGTCAATCATGCAGTATTTCACAAGGAGACTAATAGCCGATCGAATCTTCGTTGCATCCTCTCCCGGGTAAAATAAACTTCTCTGGATATCCTCAGGATTCAGGAAGGCCATCATGTTAAAAATTTTAAGGGCAAGTTGCCCATCTGTGTTTAACTTAATCGCGTCAACTGTTATCCTCCAAGTTGTGTAAGTGGTGTAACTGTAAGAATCCACTTCTTCATACGTACTCGAATCAAGAGAGTCTACTTTAATCTTGTCATATTCTTTTAAATAGTTTTTAATTGAGTAATTAATATCCAGGTGTTGCTTTGTGTGTTTAATAAACGCGACAGATTGTTTCAAAGCTAATGGAAAACAACGGTTATCGCCATTTAGGTCTGGTTTGCTCAATAATTCCACAAGTTCTTCAACGTCCTTGGATTCCTCTCCTTGCAATTGATTTTTTACAAAATTAAATGCATCGTTTTCTTTCAAACCGTGGAGTTTCACGACGTGGAATAAATCCCCTGACCATTCGGAATCCCGCGAGGTAATCAAAAAACAAAGCTTGGCTTCTTTTATTTGAATAAACTTGTGTGGAAGGAAATCCTTGACAACTTCTTTTACATCAGCGTTATCAAAAACAATAAGACCTTTTACCTTCTCAAGCTTCATGTAAACTTCAGTTAAAATCTGTGATATTTTCTTTGGACTTTCGTTTTCATAATAAATTGGAATTTTTAAGTGGTCATCGCTTGCAATGTTTTTAAAAGCTTCTTCAATGTTACCTCGCGTATCCGCAGTGACCCAGAGAATGTATTTGTACTCGGCTTTGTATTTTTCAATGTACATCCGACAAAGTTCTGTTTTGCCAATCCCTCCAAGGCCGCTGATTGTTGTCATATGCGTGACCACGGTGACAGTTGATATGTTCCCATTAAGTTGTTCGTGGAGTTCAACAAGGGAGTCTTTTCTTCCGGTGAAAAAAGAAACGGGTCTTTGGACACCGTATTGAAAACCGGAGAAAACTGCGCTCAACGTTTCAGGCTTTAGTTTAATTTCCAATATTGATTCTGTACTTTCAAAAAAGACTTATTTAGAACCAAAAACTTTAATGAACAGCGGCAAATAAATAATTCTTACCGGCCAACGTTTTCAACCCGTTGTTTGCAAAAGCCCTTGATAATCTTCCTAATTTAGCGTTATCTCCTTCTTTGTCAATCCAAGTCTTCAAAATTTGAGCAACAACATCCGACAACTGCAGTTTATTTAGTAGAATATCCTGTCTCAATTCTTTAATCTTTAGTTCATCCACTCCGAGATCTCGCCCTAGATCTGACCATTTTTCAAACAGAAGATGAAAGCCATCACAGGTCCGTATATTGGAAACCAAATGAGCCACGTCTAGACAATTTTAAGTTTGTTATATAACGGTAAATCCCCAATTAGTTTAAAATTGTCTTACCAAATGGTCCAACTAATACATCTTCCTCCTCCATTATGCGTCACAACAATGCAAAAAATCCTACAATATGTTCCGTTCAAATTATAAAAGCGTTAATTGTAAGATGTATTTTATGCTTTAGAAAACTGCAAAATAAAATGCAATTGTAGCATGTGACCAACTTCAACGCAAAGATTGTTTTATTTTGCAAAAAGTAAACAGGAGATAGTACAATCTGTATGTTTTAATCCTTAAGTTTGAAGTAGAACAAAAATGTCAATATTTATCCGCTGTATTTGCTTCAATAAATAACAAAGCTGAACATATACCTAGATAAAAAGTGACCATTTTAGCATAATTTCCAATAAATTCTCTGTCGGGGTTTATGTTTAAAACTGAAATGAGCAAAACTAAACCAATTTTTGTATCCTCAATATAAAAGACTTCCTTCTAATTAAGATCTTTGAATCTTTTATTATTTTTCTATGCAAAAATTGCAACAATGTGTCAGCTAAATTACATTACAATTATTTAAAAACTTTAACCTAGCAATAATAACTGCACTGTAAAGTCTGTAGCCATATTCAAGCAGTGTAAAGGTGTGCACTTTTCAAAGAAATTAAAACTACTGAATTTGACCTTGAGGAGAGGAAATGACTTAATAAACCTTCTCAGATACGCTTTTTCTTCCACTTTCGCCGCATTTTTATTTTCCTGTCCTGCTATTTGTACTCTGTGAATGTGTTCAATCATCTTTTTCTCAACGGACTCCGACTCCGTATACACCGCAGCCATACCCCCAAGGCAAACCGTTATGAAAACAATAGATACCATTCCAATCATTGCAAGCACTGCCATCAGCCAAAGAACTTCCGTAGAATTGAAATTAGCTCGAATAAAAAAGTTAAAACAAAGCGGCACGAGAGCCACGCAAAGGGCAATGAATCCAGTATTAAGGTATTTCTGTGTGATTTGATTAGACAAGTTTGAGAGGAGCTGGACATTCCTGAATTCCACAGTGAGCTTTTGACCTTTAATGACCCCCGAGTTAGTAAGTGACCAGCAAGTAAAAAGGATGTCTTTCAAGGTCAGAGGGCAAATTATTTGCAGAAATGCAACAATAAATTGAATAGAGAGGATCCCAGCCATGTACACTATGTAATTTAAGAATATCAATGCAAGTTTTAGGGGTAGTCGGAGATTTATTCCCAAAATGAATGAATCAAGTATTTTCGGATTACATTCAGGTAGAAACCAGGAACCCGCCAAGGACGGGAGACAAGGTCTCCACAAGTGCAGTCCAAATTGGATTACAGCACCGCTTGAGAGAATCGTAAGCCAGCCGATTTCCGCCAGCCAGACGTTTAACGTTTCCAACATGCTCTTTTTGTTGTAAATCCCTGTAAATTCAAGTAATATGCGTTTTTTAGAGTTTAACGACTATTTAAATTTAATTACCTTTTTCATGATGATTTTTAAAGAACTTTACAATTCCATTTAGATAAAGGCTGATCTGACTTCCGTGTACTTCACAAGTATGTAAATAGAATACTGACAAGGTCTGCACTGAAGTTATGATTCCAGTAAAGAGACAATCCGTCATGGTCATATTTCCCTTCCAAACCGCGTGGGCGGACTGGCTCAAGAGGGTAATTACGTAAATCAGGTGAAATTTTGTTGTAATTTTAAATCTACGTATTTTCCTAGAGTTGCTTTTCTGATCTAAACAAAACCATTTCCCTTTTCTTTCAATTTTAAAAGGAACTGCATTGAAGAAAGATGCAGTGCGGTAGCTTAAAATGAAAAATGTGGTGTTTTCCAACAGCACCATTTTTGCAGACCTTCAGAAGCGAATGGTTCATTGTACATGATAAAATATATAATGACTATCATTCTAGTAAGATTTATCATTTTTAAAATATTACCAGCCAGGAATTCATCGACTAGCAAAGTAAATACCCTTGAATGATTTATTTCCTCAAACAAAACAAGGAAAAGACATGACTTAACTAAATATTCATGTTGACTGTGGATCCTTCTTGCTTTTCCTTATTTTCTTCCTCGATAAATAAAATACGTTTTAAACTGAAATAAAATCAAATTCAAAACAAACCAGAAATCATGAGAATTGAATTGCCGGAAAAAATCAGTATTATTTAAACAAGGGAAATCTTGTCCGGACAGACACTTTCACATAGATGCTTATTATGTCAATGTCAATTTCCGCTTAATTAAAGTAATTGCCATAACCGTTTGACATTTCGATTGTTCATTAAACAAGCGTTAATAGGTAAATAAATATCGTTAAAACTAGTTTAATTAATCTCTAATGGCTGATTTATGAAACAATTATAAGATAATGATAATATAATGATGATTGATGCTTTAAAGTAAAATTGGGTTGTCTGAGAGAGAGAGAAAGTGTTTCCAGTAAAATAACCTTCAACTTGATTTATCGAAATTTCTTTCAGCATATCGATATATTATATCGATAAGCTATGCTTATCAAAGTCATTACTGTGGTTTAACCAGGTTATCTTGCGTTAATTGTGGCTTTTTACGCAAATATTTAATAAATTCTCATTAGTTACTCTTATTTTCTCGTTAGATTGCTAATTAACCTTTCATGAAAATATATTTTGCGTTTAATTTGCTCTGTAATTAGTTAAAATTGATTACAATTATTTTAGGTATTTGATCCTTTCAAGGTCACAAAGGATTTCTCCCCAAGCAAAGCAAAGGCATGCAATAAAAATTGCGATTACATTACTATTACTTCAGGAAGTCTCAACTTACCCCAAAGAGGATAGAAGTAAAGGCGGTAAAATAAGCAGTTTGAATTGGATAGGGTTTTTTACATTGGAAATTGCATTGGAAAATGTAAACATTGGTGCCTACCTGTGACCTGTCTGTGCTTGTCTAGCTATTTTCATTAATTTAATTGAAACTAGTCAAATTAATTATTGAAAACTTTTGCAGAAATTAATTTTGAAGCTTTCAAAATTGTTAATTAAATCTATAGTTGGAATTACATTGCTTTTTTGCAGTTTTAATTAGAAGAAATATTATTATTCTAGAAGTTAATTTTGGCTTTAATTGTTGTTTTTAATTTAATTGTTGGCTAGCTAATTGCTGAATAGTCTTGTCCCTGTTGGGGTTTGAAGGTGTCTTTCTCAGTGAGTTGAATTCTCTTTGCAATTTTTATTTAGGACTTCACCTAATCAGTTTAATGACACGGGAGACATTGTCCAGAAGAGGTTACAATGAACTCCAAGCCAATTCGACCACCCAATTCATTGCAAAAACTGCAACGGGATTATGTGGACAATCAGTTCAAACGGCCACGGCTACTCCTGCCTCAGTTGTATTCCCCTCCGCCGTCCTCTCCGCCACTTTCGCCACCGGAAGTTCCTACTCTACCGGTATTGCCTCCGCCACCAGAGATGCCCGTGCCACCACCAGTGCCTACGCCACCTTTGACTCCTGTACTAGCAACGGCCACCGCAGTTGTTCCAAAGAATCCAGGTATTGATACAAATTGAACTTAATTAAATGTTTTAAGTTTTATCCGGTATAATGGCCAATTGTTTAAACTTGCAGCTGACAACGTTGTCATCCAGAGTCCAGCCAAAAGCCCAAGTCTAGTGTCAGAACCTCCACGGCCTCCGGCCCGTCCTGCAGTCCCCAAGACTAACTTCCCAGGTGTTCCGAATTTTCTTTTGCCAGTAATTTTTGGAGCTGCAGCTTCGCCAGAATATTCTCTTTCGAATTTTCATACTATGTCGCCAACCCTTGGCTCCCCACCTCCTTCCATTCCAGTTCCGCTGATGGTTCCGCCTCCAGAGCTCTTCCAGCCACCTTCACCGGACCCTGTTGTGCTGGTATGCAGAACAGTAATGATGACTATAAGACGGATTGATAAACTATCTGTTATCTCATTAACTGAGTATTTTTTATAATTTGTTTAGCACGCAATTTCCACAGTTATTCATGCTCAAGTACAGTCTCCAAACCGGAAAGCGGCGGTACACCTTCTCGATCCACGAATTCGGAAACGCCGGGCTTTAGAAAGAAAAGTCAAAATTGAGAANTCGGAAACGCCGGGCTTTAGAAAGAAAAGTCAAGATTGAGAAGTTTGTAAAGGATGCAGCAGCTTTCTCGGCAAAGGACGGTTTAGGTGTTGAAGAAAGGGTTTTTGAAACCCCAGGGGTAAGATTTATTTGATTCAAATGAGCAAATTGCTAATTTTTCATTGTGTACTATTACAGAAGGCTAAACCTGACACCTTCGAGTTTACTAATTTTTAAAGATTTTGGAGAGAGTGTTCAATCTTCTGGACGAGGAGGATAAGAAGAGCTTCCGCCTCGTGAATAAAACTTGGGCTATGGCAAGCTCAGTGGATTGGATCAAGTTCGTCAAGGCCAAGAAGAAGGAAGTTTTACATGCAGATAAGACTGACCTGCACAGAGTAACGGTTTCAGTAAGTCTTGATATTAAACAAAGTTGCTAATTTTAAATACTAATTTAATTCATTCAAATATTTCATAATCAACCTTGTAAGTTTAAGAAGGAAGGATGCGAAAGTGTCCCAGCTCTTGCCCCTGCTCCTCAGCCTGTTGTTACTCCCAAACCAGCATTTCTTCTGGATCCACGACTTCGCAAGAGAAGGGAGATGGAGAGAAAGCAAATCATTCAAAAGCATTTGAATGATCGGTTAAATTGCATGGGTGCTCCGCTTCTTTCCCAGGAAGGAACACCAGAAGAGAAAGCTTTATCAACTCCAAAGGTAACAATAACTTTTATTCGCCCATTGCCCAGTTGGTTTAATTTTAAAACTTTATGCTTTTTTAGATCTTGCGAAACATATTTGATTACCTCCAACTCAACAGTCAAAAGGAGTTTCGATTGGTTTCGAAAATCTGGTTGGTGGTCACCCTGGAGAAATGGAGGAAAAATGTCAAAGTGCACATTGGAAAGGATTACGAGCTGGATTTGGAGACTGCGAAGATGTACCATTCTATCGTAAGAGATTCAAATTACATTACAAAACAGGGAATTTTATTCAGTTAATTTTTATCTGAATTTTTACTAGACTCCCATTTGGTCAAGAAAATACTCGAACAGGAACCGAAGTGGAGCAGTGCTTACATCGTATGAGTACTTTGCACTGGCTACAAAAGCCAGCTTCTATCAATACCAGACTACTCCATTTCCCTTTCAAAACTTCTTGATTATAGAGCATGACCTTCGACTTCCTCCTGTTCCACACGGACCCAGATCCCGACGGGAGCCTGCAATTCAGTTTTTTGATGGGTTTGGACCTCCAATGATATCATTGGAACTTGTCGGGGCACGTTTTCCTAGTAAATCCGGTCTCATCGATGGGATTCGATGGCTTGCTTTGGAGAAATGTAAAAATCTAAAGGAACTTTCAATCTGTTACGGAGACTTCTATAACCAGACACAGAAAGGGCCAAGTTGCAGGAATAAGAAAGGACCTGAAGTACATGAAACAGCAGATGAATTGATAAAGTTGGAAATTAAAGCTGTGAGGGAGTACATGGCTGAGGGAGCTTCACTGTCGGAAAAGGAGTGTCAGGAATTGTTCAAACTAGTCCCGAATCTCAAGGTTAATAATAGTTTACGTAATTATATTATTAATTTTGTAATTAAATCTATCAAGTCTGTTTTTGCTTTTAGATTTTAAAGATAAACGAAGACTTCTCAAAGCTTGTTGATCATTTGAAGAACCCTTTACCATCTGGAAGCTTCATTAAGCTGAGCACCCTCCACCACCCAACCTGTGCTCCACTGTCTACGGAATCCCTCTCCAATTTGCAAAAATATGTAGAGAGGGCTCGACCAAAATTAAGAAACTTACAATTCGGAGTGACAGTGGATAACCTTCGACAAGCTCCGCTTCATTTCGACAAGATTCTAGAAGACTGTAGTCGATACCTGACTAAATTAAGCTTGAAATTTCTGTTCTACTACAAAATGCCCTCCTACTGGATCACACACATGAGTGGAAGATATTTTCCCCACTTGACTCATCTTCGGTTGAAAGGTGAAAGCAAAGAAAAGAACACGGAGGCATTTGCAGTACCGATTCGCTTGGATTTCCGGATGCTACTTGGAATGCCAAAACTACGGGTGCTTGAAATCGTCGCTAAAGACAATTTTGAGGTTGGGGTGAGAGGAGCAATTGTCGGAGAAAGGGTTATTAAAAAAGACCAACTTTTGTTCCCGTTGGAAGGAAAGAACCCAGTGCAACTTCCATTCAACCCTTTGAAAAACCTGGAAGAGTTGTTCTTCTTCGTAAATGAGAGGTTGGATGTATCAGCGTTAAATCAGTTACACGAGTGGATGCCTTTGGTGAAGAAGCTGGGACTTATTTTGGACACGAACACTTTCCCGGTGGCTTTGGAATTGTTTGAAAACCTGGAGAAGTTGACTTTACTTCATGGAAGTAACTGTGGAAATGGCATTGTCAAAGTTGGAATGTTTCATGACAGACAGGTTGAAATTGTCGAGATGGACAATAAGTTTGCTTGCTTTGATAATCGAGATTTGAGACAGTTTAAGTAAATCTGTTCCTAAGAGACTGAAATGAAATGTGATTAGGAATTAGGATTAATTCTTCACTAAATATGGTTAAGTCTTTATTTAACTAGCTTTAATGTTTTGTTAATTAATTAGTAATTCGGTTGTAATGCATGTATTTCTTTCCTATTCGTTTTGTATCACCGGTCAGTAGCTAATCTCAATAAGTATTTATTGTTATCAATCACCACATTGTATCGTTCAATTAATACTTAACCTAACCTGTCTTTATATCTAAATCTGATTAGATTACCGGTTAACATTTTATAAGTTTAGCAAATTGCAACTTGTGAAATTAAAATGTTTACAGAAAAATAATCAGACGCATTAAGAAGGATATTAATTATTAATCACTATTTTAATCTACGATTAATCAACAAAAAATATCAATTGTCATCCTAGTTTGCTATTGCATCATTAAAAATGATTTTGTAATTCATATAAAATGGCGTGGCGTGCACAACCGTTGCTATGGATGGGATAGAGCCTTTTGCAGGGCATTTTGGCCTTTGGCAAACAAGGACAAGATAGGGAAAAAGGAAGAGAAAGGGCATCAGCTGCGGGCACAGCTATCCTTTCTGTGTAAAACAAAAGAAAGAAAAAAGCTCATTTCTCGAGTTCATTCTCTGCGTTTGGCTATTCAACATTTTGACTTTTCTTCCTCAGAACGCTGAAAATAATTAAAGTTTGTTAAATATTTTTTTAAATATTTAGATTATCTTTTTAACTAATTAACAATCAAAAGTGTATTGATTTTTTTGAAGGATTACTACTCAATAACAAGCTAAAACGTTTTTACAAAGTTAAACTGAAAGAAAAATTATTAATTAATTAAAGATTGTGTAAGTTAGTGGTGAAAATTAACTAAATTAATTAAATAGTTAAAAAAAATCAGTACCTACACAGAAAGAAAGATGAAGGCCAATGAAAATAAAACGGATTCATCACTTCCGTATCCTTGGATGCAGTGTTTGATGGGATGTACTCCTCCGGGGAACCAGGAAGTAACCCTCCTCCCCTGTCTGCACGTTATTTGCTCGAGTGAATGTCTGGATAAGTTTTTATCAGAGTTGAAAGCGCCAGGTACGGACAGTTTTAAAGATTTAATTGTATCCAAAGTGTTTAAAAATTAAATGGGTTTTTGTTCTTTACAGATGCCCTCCAACGGTGTAAATTATGTTTTTCGAGGACGACCGAGCAGGATGTTTTGAAGGCTTCAAAAATCATTCCAGACAAGGAGTTCGAGAAGAAAAAAGAGCCCCCAAAAGTAGAAAGCATTACAGTTATTTGTGAGTATTGTGTGGACAACAATGTAGCAACTCAATTTTGCTTGGATTGCCCTCTGCCATTGTGTGATGGATGCGTACAAGTAAGATTTTAATTAAAATCGTATTTTAAACTTTAAATTAATTACCCTGACTTTTTCTCCAGATTCATCCGAGACTAAGGGCCACAAAAGACCACAAGATCCTTCCAAGTCTTGAAGAACAGAGACAGAAAGAAGTTCAGGAGTTCATGGAGTTCGTTCTTTTTTTTAATAAATGGATAAGCTTACACTGTGCCAGGAACATGAAAAGAAGGCATTTACTCTTTGGTGCTCCCCCTGTGGTAAGAAATTGTGTAGTGAATGTCGTCCAGCGCATGAGGGAGGTGCTCATCAAGTGTTCAACTTGGAAGAGAAGCGGACTCAGTTGGAGAAAAAGCTGGGATACTCTAGGTACACAAATCGTTAGATAAAAATGGATTAAACCGTTCAAGAATAAAAATCATGTTTTAATTGGGATTTAATTTTTAGGGCGCTGATTCCCAAATTGGATGAGCTCACAACGGCATTGGAGCATCGATTGAACTCCGTTCGTACGCAAGAGTGGGAAAAAGTGAATGACCAGATTTCCAAGGAGTTCGAAAGGTACAGTTGGCTAGTCGCTTGTTTAATTATTTTATTTTAATTGCGTTTTAATTCCTGTTTGGTATAATTTAGGGTTATAAAAGCTTTGCTTCAACGCGAGGTAGAAGTTAAGAAAGAAGCAAAAAACGTGTTCTTAAAAGCCTCGTTTCTGCTTCAAAAGGAATTGAAACGCGTGGAAATGTGTAAGAAGTCTACGAATACATATTTGAAGGCAGGGGAAGAGCTTTTAGCTCAGTGTGATGATAGTGCAACTGTTAGTTTCTCAAAGTAAGTTTATTTTAATTTTTAAACGGTTAAAACAAATCGTAAGTTAAAGCTTTCGGAGTGATAATTTTGTTTCTGGTCATTTTAGACACGCTGACTTAGTTTACTCTTGGATAGAAGACTTTAATGAAAAATTTTACGGAGAAATGGACAAACTTGCTAAGAAAGCCAGCCGTTTTGACGTTTCTCGCTCCGCAACTCAAACGATAGTGAACTCTATGCAGGTCCTAGGAAAGGTGACTCATTTAATCGATGGCAACCAGAAAAATGTGATTGAAAAGGGACCTGCGAATGGAGAGGAGGATCAAGTGAGCCACATTTCCGATGAAAGCATTGAAACCCTTCCAGACGATCCTAGTTCTATGGACACTGAAAAGTCCAATGGCGAAGCATCTGGTAAAAAAGACGTGAACGGGGCTGCACAAGCATCAACTTCCGGATCAATTAATGGAAAAGCCAGTAGTACACCCTCCCGTAATTCAGGAGGTAATGTTGAGAACATTGTCAATGGTAGAAAATCCATGGCGGGAACAGCAAAACAAAGGTAAGTTTGGACCATATTGCTTAATTTATTGCAAGCATGCATTATGTAATTATCTTTTTTACTTTTAAACAGTAACGAGAGTGATGACGATATTCTATTAATCAACGAGGTCATCACGCCTCATACCAGTGGAAGGAAAAGGTAAGCCTTGTCCGTAATAAGAGTTTATCTGAAGTAAAATAATTAAATTGGCCGTTATAATTTCATTTTTTAAATATAGATCTGCTGCGTTCATTGAAAGTGGAAAGTATCCCAAGAAAATTCAAGAAAATCAAAGCCCCCGAAAACGAGGTAGACCTGCTGGGTCTGGAAAGGGCAATAAACAATGAGAAAACAAATCCCACTGCACTGTTACAAAATGGATGAGTCGTCGCTTGGTTGTAATTTGGTTATCCATTGCTCTTTGGTTATGAATTCGTTTGTTTTATAAACCTGATCTCCTTTTTTCGTGAGATTGATAAAGTTAGTTGTTTTTTATGCTCAATTTTATATGCATTTATATTTTTAGTAGCGGCTCCAGTGCGTACGGAGCTTAGACAGACTGATAAGATAATCATTTGTTAATTAATTGTTGTTGCTAGTTAGTTTATTCAAAAACTATCTATTGTTACATTGATAAATACTACTTATACATTTTTTTGTTACTTTTATAAAAGTATTAGGTACGTTCTCGAAAGTGTTTGTTAATTTAGCAGAGTTAAGCCTCTAACCAAGTTAATCCTAGTTGTGCGACAGAACTTAAAGAGCTCGAATTAATGACACAGGGTAAATAACTGAACTATTGTAGAGTTTGATAAAACGTTTTGAAGGATAAATAAAGATTTTGCTTAATTAATTAAATGTTTGAGTTAAATAATTGAAAACTAATAGGTTTAAAATAATATTCAATAACTGTAGCTTCAGCATATCCTCCTGTCCATTTTTAAGAAGGGGAAATATTCCTGTTACAATATGGGCAGCACGCGCGCTAGAACAGAAATGAAATTAACCCATTAGATTAATATTTAACCGCTAATTAATCAAGTAGTCAGTTTTTACCACTTTCAACGATTTAGAACCACAGTGGATATGAAGAACGTGGGAACAGGTCAACTGGAGGACGAGTTCCCCATGCCGGAAGTCATTTAAACAAACACTGCACATCGGCTGCTTCTCCATAACGTCCCATTTCGTTAAAATAACTGGAATCCTGTGAATGTCCTGTTCCTTCATAGGGCCTGGAAGGATTTGCCGTTGGTGGGGTTGATTCTGCTGTGGTTGATTGTGGAGATTCTGTTGCTGGTGATTGCTGAGAGGTTGCCCCATGTGGGGAGAGAGAATGTCCACCAAAGCGTTTCTGGAGCATTGAAGTTGAGCAAAGCTGGAGTAGTACGGTGGAAGACTTCCGGTATTTCCTTTGGTAAACGCTTCAAAGCTTTTAAAGGACTGGCTTTTCTTTTTGCCGCTGGAGGTTGCCAAGGAAGTTGGTGGATTGAGTTTTGTTAAATATTGCGTAGAGGTTGAATTCATTTGATTATTACTGGACGCCGGAGGTGGTCTTTGAGGTGGTTGGGGACGAACTGTGCAAAGAGAGGCAAAAGCGGGGCATGTATTCCCACTGTTTGGCAAGCTGCTGTTCTCCACTTTGGACACGAATTGCATGCGACATTTTGGACAGCTTCCGTTCTGTTAAAGTAATCAAAGATGGTAAAACTGGTTACAGAATGAGTTTTTTATTAAATTTTTACGTCTAAAACGCCATCGAGGTATATCCAGCAGTAAAAACAGTAGATTTTTGAAGCTAGCCCGATGGGGACTGGCTTCTTCAATGGGGGATTTCCGTTTATTAATCGCTTCATTTTTAATTAAGTCTCTAGTCTCACCCGTTGCAAGGTGACATGGTATTCAAGCTTACTTTAGGAATGAAAATGCATTTCGTATCGTACCAGTACATTTTGCAAAATGATAAAACCATTTCTAGGAAAAGCCGCGGCTATTGTTGTCTCAAGAAATAGTTTTTGCGAAAAACTAATAAAAAGCGTAATTACAAGTTTTAGGACAAATTAAGGTTTTAATTCATCGTCAATAACAATAACCCAACAATATAGCTTAGTTTTTAAGATATATTGTTAGTCTTTAGGTGTCTTTATAATTATCTTTCTAAAATTGGATCTAGAAATACCTCAAAGTGTTAAAATCTGCAAAAAATCATGATGGAAAAGCATCTTGATAGCTTTATGATAAGAATAATTTTTGGTTTAGTAATGCGCGATGATAATCCATAAATGAATTTGAACGCGAGTAATATCAATGGGGATGCCACAAAGCTTGTCTCACTCATGTACAGAATTGATAAGCACAATTACTTGGTTTACACGAGTGATAAGTTCAAGATAAGCTTTTTAATTATAGGATGATATGAGATAAGGTAAAAGAGATTGGATGGTATGAATGACGAGAGCAAATTCTTTAAAATATTTGTCACAGACCCATGACCATGACTTAAATACTGGAGAGAATAAAATCAGACAATGCGCCAGTTTTGATAAGTTAACCTGAGCTACATGACGCAGTCAAAAATAAAAAATGAAGTTTTTCGTATTTTTTATTTGTTGGGTGTTCGCACAAGCAGTAGAATTTAAACCTAAAATAATAGGCGGAGAAGAAGCCAAAATCTGCGAATTTCCTTTTCTAGTTGGAATCTACGTGGATGATGTGTTCCTCTGTGCGGGCGTTTTAATTAGAGAGGTAAAACCTTCTTAACCATTTTTATATTCATTTTAATTAAATATTTTTTATAATGCTAATGATTTCTCAGAATTTAGTACTAACTTCAGCCTACTGCGCCAGCTTAAAGATTGACGATGACTATGATTGGTCAGTGGTTGCCGGATTGCATAATAAAACAGATTTGAAGAGTAATGGTCTACAAAGACAGGTTGTCACTGGCGTCATTCTTCATCCCGATTGGGTTTCGTAAGTTTTAAAGTAATTAAAATGTTTCAATAGTTGAGGTTAATTAAATTTAATTTTTTTATAGCAATGGTAGATGGCACTCTGCAGATATTGGAGTTATCCACGTTGAAAACAACTTCACCTTATCCAATCGA
>JAANSO010001717.1:0-15785 GCA_036507315.1 Lepidocyrtus fimetarius | reverse complement strand
CCTACCAAACTTGAGCAAAAGAAGATCTTTCCTCTCCTCCAAAGGCTTTAAACCAGCTTTTTTACATGCTTCACCGTAATTTCTATCACTAACATAGGTTCTTGTAATGATTGATAGAGATCTTTTTTCTATTGAAATAATTTTTTTCCTTTGACTGGCGGTAATTCCGTGCCCCCATACTACGACACAGTATTCTAGAAGGCTTCGTATGTACATTGTGTAAGCCCTAGTAAGCTGTGATGTTGTAAAGCCGGCTGCTCTCAATTTTCGCAAAATGTACAATTTGGAGGCTGCTCTGGAGAATGCATTTGTTACTTGGTCGTTCCAATTTGGGCTGTTGTTGATTAAAATGCCTAAAAGTTTTGCGCAATTGACCACAGGAATTTTCACTCCATTCACGGCAATATCAATATTACTGAATTTTTTTCCTTTTGATTTGTCAATCACTAACACTTGGCTTTTGGAAGGGTTTAATCTCAATTTTTGATTCTCCATTTCCTCACCCAGTTTAATAATAATGTTTGGAATGTTTGGATGATTATTGTAATTAACTGCTTCGGCTACCACCATATCATCAACAAAAGCCTGCATGATGTTGTTGTCCTGTTTAAGGTTTTCACGAAATGTTTTAAGGATTTGGTTTATCACTATAACAAATAGAAGGGGAGCAATTTTAGTTCCTTGTGGTGTGCCATTTGTTATGGTTTCAAACGATGAAAGATCAGCTTTATCTTTTGTGCATTGAGTTCTGTTTCTCAGAAATTCCGCCGTCCAACAAACATCCCACTCATTAACTCCAAGATCTCTCATTGCATTTACAACTACTCTGTAATCGATTAAATCAAAAGCCTTAGAGAGATCAAGTAAGACAATGACTATATATGTACTTGGTTGGTCTAGCAATTTTAACACAAAGTCCCACAGTTTGGCGAGATAAAGCGCTGTTGAAGATTTTTTAATTGAACCAAACTGTCCTTCATCAATTTTACCGATGACTTGGGAATAAATCCTGTCATGCATAAAACCTTCCGCAAGTTTGCTGAACAAATTGGTTTGCGTTATTGGTCTCAAGTTGTCGATTGAAATGTTGTTACGATCTTTTAGTAGGGGGGTTACAAAACCTTTCTTCCACTCATTAGGAAATGTACATTTTGAATAACTGAAATTAATGATATGTGTGTAATATGGGACGATATGTACAGCAGCTAATTTTAAAAATTTTGTAGGTAAAGCCCCAGGTACGTTAGATTTACTTAAGTTTAATTTTTCAAAGGCTTTTAAAACTTGGAACTCGTTGACGCATAAATAATCATTTGATTTAATTTGTGGTAGCGACATTTTTCCTAATGGTGCGTATGTATTACAAATTTTTACGAACTGTTTGTTGATTAAGTCTAGCGTTTGTATACGATTTTTTTCATTCAATGAAAGCATTATTTCATCGACCACTGGTTTACGCGTTTTTAAATTGCAAAGCAACTCAATCTCCTTGTAAAAATTTGTTTTGTCCAACTTAATATTATCCTGAATATCCTGGGAAAATTTTTCTTTGGCATTTTTTACCAACTTCCTCATTTTTTTCTTTAATTTCTTTACAGGCTCTCCTCTTTTAAAACTGGAACGGATTAGTTTGCTGAGGGCTTTGATTTCATTGTTTACCCAACTTTTATGTCTATTTTTAACTTTTTTGTGCTTTAAAGGAAAGCAAACCTCAAAAGCGCAGTTTAAAGCCGCACTAAAAAACTGAACTTTTTCGTCAATACACGAGGATGCAAAAAACATCGACCAGTTTGTTTCTTCAAGCAACGTAGCAAAGTTGTAAAGATTATCGCTTGAATAGCTTCTGTAAGAAATGACTCTGGTATTGTTTTCCGAGTTTAAAAAGGATTTAGGGAAAAATTCAATTCCAACATGAAATTGTTTTGTTAGTTTTAAAGGTACTACTTTGCTAGGCTCATTGTACAAATTACCCAAATCAGAAAAAATTAAATCTAGCTTAGCTTCATAATTCGTTTGGGTATTAACGAAGGACTTAAATTTTACAATTTGTTGTAACCCTGTTGTGGCAGAGAATAATCCTTGTAGTTTCCATTTATTAAAGTCACCACAGATTATAAAACGAGGAGCTTCGTACTTTTTCTTGATATTTTCGTAAGCAGTTGTAAGAGAAGATAACAATTTATGCTGAGTGGCGTTTGTAGATCCCGGAGGCAGGTAAACACAACACACAACTATCACTGAAACTGAGGCAGGTAGATAATCTGGTCTTACTAGGATTATTGTTATCTCATAATCCTCTGCTTTGTTAAATAAAAAGTTTTTATAACATGTAGAATTTAAACTATTTTTCACAAAAACACACGTTCCGCCACCTTTTTTAAGACTTCGTTTAGTTTCATACAAATTGTAACCGTTTAAATTGATGTTCTTATCTGATGTACTCCATGTTTCACTAATTGCAATGACATCATAATTTTTACTGCGAATTTCTAACTCTGAGATTTTTGAATCATCAAGGGAGCACGCATTTGTATAAAACAATCTGGGAAGATTATAAACATTTTTTATTTGATCTTGGCATAATTGGATTCTATCGCGAACTTTTTTTCCAGCACGCTTACCTCTTTTTCGTTTTTTCTTAATTGACAAACCTAGCGATTTCCAAATTATAAAAGGGTTGAAGTTAAATAAAAAAGAATTTATTTGGAACTTTGGCTGTCACTTCTGGATTTTCCTTTTACTGACGAGATTACAGGGAAACTTTCATAGAATGATTGCACATGACTTTTTACTTTTTCATTAGAAAGTTTTCCTATTAGCGAACAAAGTTGTTGGCGTAGAAGTGAAGGTTGGGTGGAGTATTTTGCAGTAATTGTAGCGACATCTTTTGAATTCAAACTTTCCAGCAGGATCTTCATTAGTTGGTCTGTTTCCACATGTCCGTTCCCAACTTTATCATTTCCAATCTCATAAAAACTCCAGCGAATGTCTTCATCCGAAACTGTTTCAACTCTAGGGGTTTTATTACCTTTCGGTGGACTGAAGGAAACAAGATTGCTATCATCACCACCAGTCCCGGGAGACCAGGATCTCACATTCTTTCTCCTCTCTGCACTTCCACTATTTGAAGATCTAATTTTTCTTGCCTCATTGGCATTAGGGAAAACTTTTGTAACTGATTGAAGGCTTTCATTTACCGCGGGAAACTCAGATTTGTTCTGAGAGCACATTTTAGCAATATGATCCCCAGAACCGCACTTAAAGCATTTCCTGAAGCCGTATTCTACTTTGATTTTGACTAAATCGGTTCCACAGTAAACCCGGTTGAATGTTGGAATATCCTTATTTTCATCGTGAAGAACAACTTTTGCAACCAAAATGTTGGACATGATATGAGAAACTTCTTTTGGAGCATCTTTGATCGGAAGTCTCCGCAACGGAGCTATCACTTTTCCATATTTCTCTAAAAATTGATTTAATAAGTCAAAGTTTTCCTCTCTTCGACCCTGCGGGACTCCTTTTAAATAAACTGTTTTTACTGATGGCAAATATTGTGACAAGCTTATCGTGTTGTTTTTGACAATGATACTTTCATGATTTTTTAAAACATTTAAACACTCCTCCTCTGAGTCGAAGAAAAGTCCATTATTGTTTCCAGCAATTCTTCCAAACGAAAGAATACTTTTTGGGTTACAAATTTTCACTAACTCGGTAAGGTAGTCCGAAATTTCACAATTTTCGACATGTTTGAAAACTATTCCGTACAAGGACGGCGTATCAGTAGCCATGGTTTGCTCCAATAGGCCGAAACCTAACAGTCGCACAACCAGACGGCCGCAGAATTGTAACTTTTGTTTCTTTGAGTAAAAAGGTTTTTAAGGTTTAAGCTGAGCTTAGGCACGTTCGTTCACTGCAAGCAGCAAAACGAGAATGAATGAATGAATTATATACTGGAAAAGATCAAAGCTGCAAACTGAGTGGTTATATATCTCTTAAAAATTGTTGTTAACATTTTACGTTGTTAATTCAACAGATCCATTATCCAAAAAAGCAGTTCCTTAAGTAACCTCTAAAACCAAAACATATTTGCCGCTACGTAAAGAAAACTATAGGTCCACAATCAAGGTAAAAAGCTAAATTAATGTTGGGATGCTAATATTCAAAAAATGATTTACTAGGCAATTTAATTTTGGCCATGAACTTAATTACGTGAAATAAGTTGTTCGCCATATTTTGCTGATTTTTTGTAAGGACACGACACTAAACGAGAAATATAAAAAGCAATGTAAATTATTTCAAGATGTACACAAACTGCAACAATTCATGCTGCCTTTTTATGTTTTGGAACGTGCACGTTTGATTGCTTTTTTCAAACAAAACGTCACAATTGTTAACCTAACCTAAATTATATTTGCAAACCTATTTTTAGAAAAATGGAAAGGAACGCTCGAGTAAGTTAATTAATGACAAATACCTCTCCTCGTTGGCTCAGGAAACGGGGACAAGTCAAATTTTTAAAAGTCAGGAATCGGGGACAACTCAATTTTGAACAGTCAGGAAAAGGGGACAAGTCACTGGCGAAGCCTGACCAGAAAAAGGGACTACTCTCGTGACTTGTCCCCTTTTCCTGACTTTTGAAATTTGACTTGTCCCTTTTTCCTGAGCCAACGACGCTCTCCCAATTAAAACAGTTCAGGAGCTGCCTCGCGCTCTTACTTCGGCGCGCAAAATATTCTTCTAATTCTGCGGCAAATAAATCAAATTTGTTGAGGTTGGTGTCGACATTCCTAATCATTTCCATTCTTGCGTAGATGAAGTTGAAATTACTTAATTTTAAAGTTATTACCTTTATTTTTCAGTATTTATGTTTTAAGGGGTATCAGATACGGTGTTACAAGAAGTCAAATGCACATTGCGTTTTATCTTTTTTTTAGCTCGACGAAGGAAAAAATTAAACTCTAACCGTGTGCTTTGTTACAAAAGAATTATCATAATTAAAAGAACTTTTTATGGTAATGACTGAATTACAATCTCACTCTCGATTATGGGTTTTTTGTTTTGACCGTTTGTTTTCTTTAAGTCTACTATTTCGCACATTTTGAAATAAAAAAAACATTCACTGCTCACTACTCTTTAGCAATGCTATGCTGGAGTTTTCCATCTGAAAATTACCATAATTTTTCAATACTTTTATTGCACTAGACAGCCAAATTTAAAAAATCTTATCTGATTAATTTTATTCGTATCTGGATAATAGAAAACTTTACTGATATGAAAGTTGACCTTTTTTATTATAGTCCAGGCCTAAGTTTTAGTATGTAAGCTCAACTGATGAATTTGATCTATTTTTAAGTAAAATATTTCCTATTAAAAATTCAATGATTGAAGCTTGAATAATCATCTTTTCTTTTAATTAAAAGCCGTGAAACTCTTTCATAAAAATAGTTTTCAAAGTAAGTTTGGTGCGAAAGCCGCTGCAACTACATAAATCACTTTTTGTGTCGATGAAATGAAATGATTTAAAGTTTTTATTTCATTTATTTCGTTTTCCTCCGATGCAATTTCAATCTCAAAACAATTCGCCGTTTACTCAGGGAAAAGTGACAAGTCAAGAAATATGTCGATCGCTGAGCTAAGCTTGGGTGCGTGGGTAGCTAACTGACCCATTTCCTTCTGCTGCAATGGTAAAATATATTTCAAAGCATTTCGACACAAAATGAAATTAATGGATTTTACCTTTAAACTTTAAACTTGTCTGGTAAATTTGTGTGAGTCGTCAAAAATGATGGACAACCATGAAAACCAATAACCTGTAAACTGGAAATAGCTAATGTTTTATTTTTCTAGAAATGGCGTGAACAGATAACACTCATATAGATAACTCATTAAGGAACTTTTTTTTCTTGACCTCAACAACATTTTTAGGTTATGCAAAGTTTTATGTGATGAAAAAATCTACGACTATAAATTCAGTTTGGAATTACTAGCTTTAAACATTTGATACGAATAGGTTCAATGTCAATCTCAGGATTATTTGTAAATATGATAAATGAGGCGGCTATTTAATTAAATGTTAAGGTAATATTCTGGATAATTTTGGCCTGTGAATGGATCTTTTACCTTACTGAATTTAATATTGGAAAAATAAAAATATCAGCTACAAAATTATATAATTTCAACTCCTTCTCTACAAGAATGGAAATTGTCAGGACTGTCGACAATAAACTCAAAAGATGCATTTTTCAACTTCTTCTCTACAAGAATGGAAATTGTCAGGACTGTCGACAATAAACTCAAAAGATGCATTTACTGATTATGTTTTTATTTCAAAGGAGTCTAATTTTTAATGAAGACAATAAAATTGATGTTAATTAAAGTTAATTATGTAATGAGCCAGCTGAAACCTATCTACCTTTTAATTAATAAATCTGCTAATAAAATCGAAATCCATGAAGTGTATTACCCGTTTTTTGAATATATTGTCCATCAACGTTAAAAAGAAATTAAAAAATATATTAAATTTTGTTCGGTCTCAATGTACTGAAAAAATGTTTGAAATATTTTGAACCACAAATTCCTTGGCAGTAGGGATTTGCCATTTAAGATTGACTGAATTTAGATACATTTGTATCTCAACGTTTTGTTGACTTGCACTATTATTTATCGTGCTGAACGCCATTCTGAAATATAATATGTCTAATATTTGATAACAAGTTATGATGCGCTGTATTAAGACTCTTTAGAAAATAAAAAAGGCGTACATCCCAAATTGTTTTACGTAAAATGAATGGAAAGGTTGTGCAAGTTTGTTTTATTTTGTGCGTTTATCTGAACCTACTCTCATGGCTAAATACTCCAATTTAAAAATGCATTTGGTTGCTCTTTTGCATACACGAAAATATGGCAAAAGTATTCCAAAAAGTACTTTTTAAGAAATAAATTTAGTGATTATATTTCAGTCAATTACCTCAAGAACTTCGTATTTAATCTATGCACCTATTTTTTAAAAGAATGTTTCAATTGCGCTAACAAAAATGTTGTACCAATCTGACCTTTAAAAATTGTGATATCAGTGGAAATATATTTTGTGTGAAAACGGCTGTAAAATATTTTTCATGGTTTCAATACTAAATTAAAACATATGGTATCCAATGCCCAGTTGTTTTGAAAGAAATCAAAATAAAAATGAATACAAATCGTTGACTACACATCTTGAAACATTAATATTAAAATTAGAACCACATTTTCGGTTAAAGCAGCGAATAGAATCGCGCTAATTTGTTAACTCACGGGGTATTACGCCCGATTTATTGGTTGAAATTGTGCGGTTGTGAAAAAATTAAAACAAAACATTATTTTCATTTCAAAGTTCAAACTAGGGACGATCTGATCCGGCCAATTTGGAATGTTTAAACTGGAAGTCCAGCTATCTTGATTAAAATATATTTTCTTCTGTGTTGTTTAAAAACTCATAGTTGATTTTGTTGATAAGCTTACGTGTACTTTGAAACGGCTAGAATTGATTTGTATGGATAAGTAGTGATGAATCCGGCTTAGTTAGTTCCGGCTTTGCTTTAATCAAACTTTAGATTTTTCCCTTTACTCTCTACGTTTATAAGTCTTTCATATTACTTAATTACTTTTAACTTTGGGGTTAATATTTTTCGGCGAAGCTTTATAGGAAATATATAAATAAAGGAAAATGTAAGCTGGTTTGGGGAGGAATGTGCGAATAGGAGCTAAAAACGATTTGGAGAAGTAAAATTTAAATCTGCATTGTCATAATCTGTTGATACAATTTAATTGGGACGATTGTTTTGATTTTTCAATTAAAGCCATTGTGGCAGCAAAACAGAAAATTATGATTTTATTCGAGTTAGACATTTATTGTACACCTGACATAGGACGAGGAAGACCGTTATATGTTGACAAGAAAAATTGATTATCCCATCTATTACCTATCTTGGTTATCCCATTCCTATTTTTAATTTGACATTGATTCCTGGTAGGCTGCAGCAAAGCCGGCCAAATGAACAAGAAAGTAAATGTTTATTTTTAAGTAAAGAACCTAAATCATCCTAATAAAAATCCAGCTGTCCATTGTTTTCTCAATTGGAATGAAAAAAGCCGTGTTGATGCTCAATATCAGAAGAATCGCAATGATTGCAATTGTTAAAATTCACGCTTGCTGAATTTCATTTGCCACATTGCAGTGAAACTATCTGTGACAGGTGTACGTTAGCCAACAATATAAAAAAATTATCGGCAGATTGAAAAAAAAATCTTGGAATATATTTAGTATTTTATTACAGAAGTTGTGAAGAAAAAAGCTTTACTTCCGTAACGACTTTTACAATGCAATCAAATAAATTTATATTCACGCAATTGTAATTAGTGAATATCTTACGACTACTAATGCGAAAACCTTTGTGAGCTTAAAGAAGCTTGCTTCAACATTTCAATATTATAAGTAAAACAAAGGCTTTATAAAACAGTAGACGACAATATTGTTAAATAATACATTAACGGGATCAATTTTCTTTAAATTTTTGGAAAACGCTTCACAATTAAACTTTGAGCTTGTTTTGTGTTTGAGTCGTCAGAAAAGGAGCATGCTAACTGGTGACCTGTCTAAATATAAATAGCCACGGTTTTAAATTTCTAGAAAATGGCGTCTAGCGAATACATTCTTCTTGTTTTGGTTGTGCCCATTTTCTCTTACGTAATTTAAAAAATTCCGGCAAATTTTAAATAAATAAAATATTATTTTCATTTCAAGGTTCAAACTCGGGGCAATCTGAGCACTTTGAAATGTATAAACTGGAAATTCAAATATATTTAATAATTATACTTTCGTCGGTTTTGTTTACAAAACTCAATTGATTTTTTATACGCTAACCTGTATTTTGAAACGGGTAGAGTTAAATATTGGGAAAATAAGTGATATATCCAGACTTTTTAATTTAGATTTGTACACTACTGACAACCAAGAAATTGATCCAGTTTCATATTCAGAGGTTAAACAAATGCGTTAAATGCCTTGTGGATCTAAATTATAGTGCAATTAATTATTGAATTAAAAACATGTTGGCGTTTATTTCATTTTTCGAAAGTTGACCAAATGAAATCAGTTATAATGATCCATGTGAATAGTTCGGAGTCCATACATAATAAAATAGTTTAATCATTCCTTTACTTTCCTAATGTTTAACAAAAAGTGAATTTATTTTAATACATGTGGCACAAGTGAAAATTCTCGTGAAAATAAAAATAGATTTCTTGCAGTAAATCTCATTCATTTAAAATTTTGTGTGATTACAGAATGTTATTTAAAACCATTGAAAAAACCACAGAAAATTGAAAACAGCGTTATAGCAGGAAGCTATTTATTTAAGTATTTTGAATTATAAATTAAACTACATTGAATTTTCATAAAAATGGCATTGGAATTAGACGTTATTTTTTTCTTTTGCTGGTACAAAAATTCTGAAAAATGAATTACTATTTGTGTGAAGATGCAAAACAAGATATACAATGTAATATGGTGCATGTCATCTCATAATTCCACTGATTGCACTAGTATGTATGCAATTTTTGCCGTCATTTATTATTAAAATTCGCAAAATTCGTTTTATACTTAGGATGATTAAAAGCTGTCATTTTTATAGTTTCGCAACGTTAGACTAGAAAAGAGAAACGGTAAAAAGCCTCTCAAATAGAAAAAGCAAAGCAGTAGAAAGGAAGAGTGAACACGGTTCATTGCGAGATTAACTAGCTTTCTCATTGAGCATCAAAGTGGCTATTGTGGAACTCATAAAAAACTCAAACATAATAATACTTCCTGTTTCTGAAGGCAAAACTGAAGGTTTTACACCATCAATAAAAAAAAGAAAAAGTTTTCCCAGAAAAGGATTTTTTGAAAAGCATGGTTGTAATCGTTTTCGGAATTTCTTCAAATCTCAAACTGACTACTTTCCCTTTAGATTTGTAAGCGGCGCTCCAAAATAGGGATGGAATCTGATCTGATATGGTTTTTCTGATATCTGATCTGATATTTTTAAATTTTCTGATTCTGATTCTGATCTGATATCAGCCAATTTTTTCTGATCTGATATATCAGAAAATTTCTGATATGTCAGATCAGATCAGATCAGAATCAGAAATTTTCTGATATTAGGCTCCAATTCAAAAATGCTTTTAAAATGGCAAATTTAAATATAAAAATAACTAATTTATGTAACAGTTCTAGTTTTTATTTGTCTATAAAACAATAAATACTGATA
The DNA here is from genome assembly GCA_036507315.1 of Lepidocyrtus fimetarius. Lineage (NCBI taxonomy): Eukaryota > Metazoa > Arthropoda > Collembola > Entomobryomorpha > Entomobryidae > Lepidocyrtus > Lepidocyrtus fimetarius. The sequence continues at coordinate 5,502 of JAANSO010001717.1, read as the reverse complement.
TAAAACAAAAATTTGAAGTTTAACATGCAAAGTTAAACATTTATCCCCTAATCGTTCACTTTTGCTTGATTTTGGCTTATTTTTGCATTTAAAACTGTCAAAATGAAAGAAAAGGTTTATGTATTGGATAGGTAATTACAGATTACACAGTACTGTTATGTAAGCAAACCTGATATTGTTTTGCATTCTCATTAAAATTAAACAAAGGCAAACATTAATGTAATTAACGTAATTTGATACAAAGTGCATATATAATCTGCTAAAATGTAATTTTCTTGTAAAAATGTACATAAAATTGGTACATATTTAAACGCGCAACATCAAAAAATGAATATGTAAACAAAATCAATCAAAAACCTTGCAAAAATTGGGGAAAGTTATTGTAAAATCCAAACAAATTAGGGAAATTTTTATAACAGAAAATATCAGAAAATATCAGAAATTTTGTTTCTGATATCTGATCTGATAAAAACTTTTCTGATCTGATATCTGATCTGATATGAAAGCAACTGATCTGATCTGATATGCATATCAGATCAGATCAGATCAGAATCAGATCAGAAAATTTCTGATATCTGATATCAGATTCCATCCCTAGTTAAAACCGCAATGTTACAGATGTCGCATTTATGCCTTATCTTCAAATGAACGCTTTTAAAATGATATTCAATTGTATTTCTAGATTTTGATTTTTTGCCGCATTCGTTGCACTCGTACATTCCGGTGGAAAGGATTTTCGTAAAGTATTTGCTCCTTTGGTTTGTTCGTTTAATTGGCAGCTTTAGGGGTGCAGAAAGTTCTTCAAATTCTGCTTTCGAAGCAGAAGTTTCGCTAAGCTTTACCTCTTTCCCAGGAAATTCAGTTGAGATTGGAGATGGAGGGTCTAAAAAAGTCAAGTCCGGAAATGATATTTCAGGTGGGTTGTCAATTTGTCCTGGAAAATCCCCGTCGTTACTCTCAAATGTTGGGTCAGTGTTCTCGTCTTTAATTAATTTAATATTTGGCCTGGTCAAAATCACCTGGAGACGGGGAACGTTTAGTTCCTTCAAACCTGTAAAATGTAAATACTAAGTTAACTGAAATGGTAAGACACTGATATAAAATATTATTAAAGGTTTAAAGTTTACATTTCTTTGCAACTTGTTTCCTCAAATTGTCCACAAAAGCTAATTGGGATAAAGCCGCAAGGTCACTTGTCATCCTCTTTGAATAATTCTGCACCAAATCGGAATCTTTTGCAGATTGCGAAATACAATCGTCAATCCTTTCCAAAAAGTAGTTCATTTCCAACCGAATCTTTTCCAACTTTTGAAATAAAACTGAAAATCTACTAATCATTTTCTTACAACTTGAACAGAAATCTGCTTGAATATCTCCGTTTTTACAATCCTCCTTAAACAATGAATATCCATTTAAGGAGGGAGACCCCCGGGACCCGACAGAAAAAATCCGACAAAATGGCAAAATCCCCGGGACCCGACAAAAAAATCCGACAAAATGGAAAAAATCCCCGGGACCCGACAGAAAAAATCCGACAAAAGCCAAAATCCAATTCAGCCGACAAAAAATCCGACAAAACTCAAAATTCATTGCAACCCACAGAAAAAATCCGACAAAAACGAAAAATCCGACAAAACTCAAATCTCATTTCAGCCGACAGAAAAAAATCCGACAAAACTCAAAATCCGTTGCAGCCGACAGAAAAAATCCGAATGAAGCTCCATGTAAATTTTCATTTGGAACACCCGATTACGATTTCTTCGGAACAAGAAATCAATTGCAAATTGACAAGATTGAAAAAACATATATTAACATTAACAGACATGAGGACAGTTATTCACAGCCCAAAAATATATAAGGGGCAACGTAAGATCGTGGCGGGAGTAAAAAATTTCTTTTAATTCATTTTGGAATTTTGTCGGATTTTTTCTGTCGGCTGCAAAGAATTTTGAGTTTTGTCGGATTTTTTCTGTCGGCTGCAACGGATTTTGAGTTTTGTCGGATTTTTTCTGTCGGCTGCAAAGAATTTTGAGTTTTGTCGGATTTTTTCTGTCGGCTGCAAAGAATTTTGAGTTTTGTCGGATTTTTTCTGTCGGCTGCAACGGATTTTGAGTTTTGTCGGATTTTTTTCTGTCGGCTGAAATGAGATTTGAGTTGTCGGATTTTTCGTCTTTGTCGGATTTTTCTGTCGGTTGCAATGAATTTTGAGTTTTGTCGGATTTTTTGTCGGCTGAATTGGATTTTGGCTTTTGTCGGATTTTTTTGTCGGGTCCCGGGGATTTTGCCATTTTGTCGGATTTTTTCTGTCGGGTCCCGGGGGTCTCCCATTTAAGGATTGAGCTGTTGTTATTCGGAGATGACGAAGAAAAGATTTAATGGAAGTAGATTTTACCACATGATTACCTTCAAAGTCTTTTGTTTGATTTACTTCTTCATTTTTGAGACACAGAAAACAACATCCTTTCGTATTTAATTTTCGCGACGGTTCTATGTTTTTAAAAAACTTCATTTTCCTCAATTAATAATTTTTAACCTGTTTAACATCAACAAAAATTGAAAAACCTGGTAAGAATTTAATTAAAATCTAAATAAAAAATATTTGAAGCTTATTGTTAGAAGTGAAGAATGCTTTTTCATTGCTACAAAAAATGTTTTACATGTAGAAGAACGAGCCAGTTACGCAATTGAGCAAATCCTGTTAAAGAAAAATAACATTAAGAGATTTAGACAGTCACCTGTTAATCTTAAGGCATACTTTATCCAGCTTTTGCTTTCTCCCTCTTTCTTAATATAAAACACATTTCAGAGAAATTCCTTGAAAGGATGCATTCAAAAATGTGGACACCTTTTGCAAAAAAACGTAGATAAAAATTAGGAAAACGTTAACCTGAGGAAGAGATAAAAATGAGATATCTTCAACATTTCCCCGGATTAACCTCGACAAGCACAAGAAGATTCACTGAATAAGAATGGTGCAAGGTGATATGAATGCTCGAGAAATGGTATCCAGTTTCCTGATGCAGACAGGCCATCCCCATTTGTACGATTCACCGAGGAAATAAAAAAAGGACAGAAGTAACAGAACGAGTTAGAAATCAAATGTATTTACTGCTAAAACATTTTTATTGAACAAAATAAATTATTTACAAATTCCTAAAATAAAAAAGCATGCTGATAGTATTAAATAGAAATCATGGTATCATCCTTAACAATTATTCAGAAATAATTTATTCACATTCCACATTCTCCAGCTTAACTTTAATTACAGTAACACATTTTCTTTCGTGTTTCCTGTAACTGCCTAAATCTTTATAGATTTCATTGCATTCCTTGCAACGGAGCTTTCTCGACTGGTGGATAGCCGCTTGATGATTCTTCAACGAGTACATGGTCGTGTACTTTTTATCGCAAAGGTCACATTGATACCGATTTGCATATTTGTGCACGAACCTTGTATGATCACTAAGTTTTTTACGCGTTTCAAACCTCTTCCCACAAATTTTACAAATAAATTTAAACTTTGGATCTTTTTCTTTTGCTGACTTTTTCTCAAGCTTTTCTCGACAAGTTTTTTTGTGTATGATTAGATGATGTAAATAGGTAAAAACGGAAGCGTTGCAGATGTCGCATTTATGGCTTAGCTTTAAATGAACATTTTGATAATGCATAATAATTGTGTGTGGGTATTTTGATTTTTTCTCACATCTGGTGCACTCGTACATTCCAGAGGATGTGTGCTTCGTATAATATTCGCCCCTTCTGATTATTTGTTTAACTGGGGACCTTAGCGATGGAGAACGTGTTTCACTTTCTGTGAAAGATGAAGCCGAAAAGTTAATCTTAAGGTCTTCTTCGTTGTTTGGACTTGAGTTCGGAGACGGAGGTGGCAAGGTTTCGTCATTGAAGCAGTCTCCTGAAAATTCCATTGCATTACTTTTACATGTTTTCTTTTTGCTCTCCGTTTTAATTTGTATAATATTTGCCCGGGTCAAGATAAGCTGGGGACGGGGAACATTTAACTTTTTTAAACCTATAAAAATTACAAAAGAGTTTTGATAGCGGAAGGGTATGACAATGTGAATTACCAACGTAAGTCTTTGTTCATAAACATGCTTAAGTAACACTTACTTTGTTCTGCAATTTGTTTCCTTAAATTGTCCACAAATGCGAGCTGTGATAAAGCCTCAAGGTCACTTGTCATCCTCTTTGAATAATTATGCACCAGATCCGGAGATTTTGAAAATTGCGAAATGCACGTGTGAATCCTTTCCAAAAAGTAGTCCATTTCCAGCTGAATCTTTACCAACTTTTGAAATAAAATTGAATATCTACTGATCATTTCCCCGCAGTTTTCACAAAATTCCACTTGAATGTCTTCGTTTTTTAAATCCTGCCCAAACAACGATTTCTGATTTAAGGATTGACCTGCTGGAATTTGAAGGTGACGAAGAAGTTGTCGAATGGAGATAAATTCTAATCCTCCAATAAAATCTTGATGGACTTCATTGCCTTCGTGATGATTTTTTACATTTTTTAAACACAAAAAACAACATCCTTTGGTATTTAGTTTCCGCGACGACTCCAATTTTGTAGTATACTCCATTTTATTCGTTTAATGTAAATGTGTTGAATATTAGTTAAATAATTGTAAATAAGATAAAAAATTATAACAATTCTTGCAAAAATATTTTTACATGTACATGCATGTACAAGAAGGAGCTAGTCAAACAAGTGAGCAATTTTTGAAATTTTAACACATTAAAGGATTTAGATAGTCAGCTGGGAACTCATACTTTGTTCAGCTTTTGCTTTCTCTTTCACTCGACCTAAAACTGATTTCAAAGAAATTCTGAAACCTCTTTGTTTTACCTTATTGCAAAAACAAAATGCTATTTTGGGTAAAAGTTTGATTTATTATATCATTTACGTTGTAAAAATATTTTAAAGGTAAACAATTAAATATTTGATTGAAAAAATAAAGAAACCTTATATTTATGCTTTTAAAAGCCAATAGAGATTTTATTGAGTTGAGAGCAAAATGAATAAAATCATTGAAACTTCATCCCAATGCATAGACCACCGGAATTTAGTGACTCATCCTTGTATTTTAAATCTTCAAAAATCGCATGCAAATTTAAGCTTTTCCAAAGCTCGAGCAAGTGTTTAAGCAGTTATGCAGCCTTTTATTTTTATGTTTGCCTTGGGTTCATATCATGATCGCCTATCAAGGTCACATCGTTAGTTTGCTGATTTATTGAAAATGCTTAAAAATGTCTCATGAATCATAAAATGGTCAACAATTTCACAAATTGTAAGACATAAATAAATGAACTTGCTATTAAATTGCATTCATCATGAAATAAGTTTGGCATTCATGACGTAAGCTTTATACAAACAACAATAGTTGCAACTGGCGATAAAAAGTTGGATAAAATGCTAGTTTGATGTTAAAGAAAAGTGTCTTTTAAATATTTTATCATCGCTTAAATTATTACCGACTTG
>JAANSO010001716.1:0-15786 GCA_036507315.1 Lepidocyrtus fimetarius | reverse complement strand
TCAACGGCTTCTTTATCCTTTTCATTCACAACTTTTTCCGGTATCTGCTCTTTTTCATAATTGTCAGCTGTTGATTCTGACTCATTTACAACCACTTCCGCTTCATTAGAAACCTGCTTTGAGTCAACTTCCACTTGAGCGCTTTTAACTTCCTCCTCCACCAACCACCTCCGCAAGGATTTTTGGCTCTTCGGAGAAGTCAACAGGAGGTGTGGGAGTGGTTGAGGCAGAAGTGGAGGTGGATGACGTTGTCATATGACTTCCAGACAGGTCTTTCATTATAGCCGAGGGTACAGAGCCTTTGCGTGGGTGGGTTTGAAGGGATTGCTGGGAATGGGGTAACGGGGTTACTTTAGACTGCTGTGCTTTATTCAATACTGAAGAAAATCTTTCTAGAACTGAAGCTTGTCCTCCTATTTTGCGGGGATGAGAGCCCCTCCGTTTTCCTCCATGTTTTGAATGAGGCTTCTCTTGTTTTTGTTCAGGTGGGGGTGGAGGAGGAGGTGGCGGAGTGGGCACTGCATTTAAACTTAAATCTGAGGTTGATTCTAAAGTCTGTGGTTGCTCCTCAGGAGCTTTTTCTGGTTCTGAAGGGACTGAATCTGGGGCGGGGCAAGGTGAAGCTGCAGCTTCAGGGTTATCTTGTGCGTTTAATGATTCTGTCTTGGCTTCAAGTTCTTCTGATGCAGCTTCTGTAATAGAATTAGAAGTTTCTTCAACTGCTGAGTTTTCTTCAGGTTTCTTAGGACTTTCTTCAGATTCTTCTTTTTCTTCAGGTAATTCTTCAGTCTGTGTGGTTGTAGCACTTGGGGAAGGTTCCTCCTCCGTTTCATCCGAATTATTTTGGGGCACAGTGGGACTAGGGGAAGTGGTTTCCGGCTGGAGAAGATCCTCGTCCAGGTAAAATTTTCTTTTTGTAATGAGATAAACAGCAAGGACGACGATGCAGGCGCCTAAAGCTAAAAAAAGTTTTTAAAAAATAATTTAATTTCTAAATAAACCATAATTTTTCTATTAATTAACTTTGTAACGGATTTAGCTAACTTACGGAACATTTCACGGCAAAACCCCTGATTAACCACGGTCTCCCTTTCTACCTCCACATTTCTACTAAAAACTCCACTTTCATTCCAATCCAAATCCAAGTCCAAACACTTTGATAAGCACACATCCTTTTTTTCACTTATTTTGTTATCTCCCTCACTTGTCTTTTCTTCAATCACATTTTCCAAATGTTTATCAACACCACCGGGGTCATTTTCTTCAAAAGGATTCAAAACCTTGGAAGAAATGTTTCCATCAGACAAAAGCGGATTAGGACTCATCTTTCCTGCATTTTTCACTTGATCGTCACTCCCTTGATAAAACGGAGAAATGGAAGGCGAAGTCCCATAGCCCGAGGAGGTGTCTGAACCTCTGCAAAAATCTTCTTCTCCACTCCACTCGTCTCCACAATTTAACCCAGGTGAGGACAAGCTAAGCTCCTGCTCCTTCCTAATCTTCCACAATATCACAACTGAACAGTGAAAGTCAATAACGACGAGGAAAAACGTTGCTGAGGATGCAAATAATACCGCAAAGTTAAATAGTTGAACGAGGGCAACTGCCGCGCTGACCATCAAACAGATAATGAACAAAACACGCATTTTGCAAAACAAAATTATGATGATGAAGTTTGACGAGAAATTCCTTTCTTTATTTCCCTGTCTCCTTCCTTATTACGTTGTGAAATGGAACAGGAGAAAAATATGTGACGTAAATTGTGTGAAAAATATGAGAATAAAATGGAGTTGTAAAAAATAATTTTTCTTTTATTATTCAAGCAAGCAACGTGCCAACGTGTCAACCGTTCGAGAATGAAAAAGAACTCTCACAGAGCTCTTGAGATGGTTAGTATGGCACAAGTAGGAAATCACGATGATGATCAGTTTTCCTTTCATTCTTTTATTTTGGGTGGTTGGAACCCGTTCAAAAAATCTTCGCTGTTCCTAAGTTCTTTCGTATTGAGCTGTGAAGTTTTACTTTTCACAAGGAAACTTTTCTAGGTGTTACGTGTCCTGTTCTATTACAAATTAAAAAAGCCAATTTCAGCTAAAATTAATTTATAACACGAGGAAAGCTTTCCGCATGCTAATGTATTATTTTTTAACTTTCTAAGCAATAAAATAATTCATCTCTTGCTAAAAAATTGTATAATTATGGTCCTAATTACATGTAGTTAAATTAATATAAATGTTTAGCTGTAAGATAGTATTTTACATTGTGATTAATTATTGATCAGCAATTACTTGAAACGGCTACGGGATTAGTACTATTTTATTTTCATTTACTAAACCTCCTCAAACACCCTAGAAGCTTTCCTTGTCAGTTATCTTTCAGATTTACTTTCAAAACCCCACCTAAAAGTAATTTTCCTTTACTTCACCTACAGCTTGCTCTCAAACGTTTTAGAAAGTTTTTGTTGTGGTTTAAAAAAAACTTGGGTAAAAAACGAAAACAAAGAAAGGAACGAGAAAAAATTCCTGTCCTGTCCGGATTTCTCAAAGATATTTTCCAAACGGGGGCTGGGAACATAGATGGGAGGTAGGCGGTTATGTAGAAAGTAAATTGGCGAGGAAGAAAGAAGAGTGTCTAGGTAATCACATTCATGAACTTCTGCCAAATATTTTCTTGTATTTCTTAGTCAATAAAAGAAGGAAGAGCTGATGAACTCACAAAATTCAAAACCTGCTTACTCATCAAACACGGGTTGTGGGATGAGCCATTTAAGGAGTAGGGAATAATCTATGAAAGCTTTTCTAACGGCGTTTTAACGGCATCTCCATCGCCACCGGAGTTGCCAACTAGGAAGATACGAAGCGTTTTCAACGATGATGCTTTTTTNTTTTCAAACGGCGTTTTAACGGCATTATCTATATCGCCACCGGAGTTGCCAAAAAAACAAGCGCTTTCAACGATGATGCTTTTTTGAGAACAACAACGGCGAGAAATGCAGCAGCAAAGCAAATGGGAAAGGCCATGAGAAGTGAATTAGCCATAAATAAACTCTTAAAACTCGTGAAAAAAAGAATAAACAAGAAAATTATTAACTCGCAGCCTTATCATCAATTCTTTTCAACTACGTTTTTTATAACGGCTTTTAACGGCTTATTTATATAAAGAAAAAACCCGAAGGATTTTTTTCGTTCCAATTCTTTTGTTTTTGTGTAGCACGTATACACTCTCTTTAACAAAAGAATGTAATAAAAAAGCTATTGAGAATATTATAATGGAATTGGAGCAAAAAAATCTTTCCGAATGGGTTTCACACTGGGGGAGCATCCTCCTCATAAAATCATTTTTATTTTTGGACTAGGGAAATATTAGACAAAATGTCAGGCAGAGGTTAAATCAGAAAACGTATCGGGAATTTATTTCCGGTACAAGATTTAATCCCCGTTAAAAATCCAATTTGTTTCCCTCCTCCTCATTTTTTTAATTTTTAAAAGTTTAATTCAGTTTTTATTAAGGAAGTCTCCACAAGTCTGTCTACCGTACATTTTCAATTTGAAATGTAATTTTTAACAAAATTTCCACCAACTTATGAAAGAAATATGTTTTTAAATAAAAATTTGTTTTCGTCCTTGAAAATCATCGTGAATTTCAAGATCAGCACTTTCTATTCAACCGCAACAGTTTACTTAAGCTTTCCAATATGTTTATCTTACATTCTTGTAAAATCTAAATGGCGACCTAGAACGAGATTTTTTCTTTGCTCAACACATCTGAAAACCATTTTCAAAGTAAATTTGTAAACTCTGCCTCGATTTTTTAAACGGATATTAGAAACTCGTACAGAGAAAAATACTTTTCATATCTCCATCAATGATTCACTAAAACGTAGGTGGAAAACACTTCATAAATTTCCGTTATGACGTTGCATTTAATTAGCAAACAAATACTTTGTTAAACCCCTATTGACTTTTATTTGGCAAAGAAATGCAAAAAAAATTATGGCATGACTTTCTAAACAAGAAATATTTATTTGATTTTTCTTTTCTTGGCACACGCTCCTTTTGGTTGCATTCCAACAGAAAATAGTTGAGAATTGATGGATTGGTTGAAAAAAAAGTAGGCTAGACGTTAAAAATCTGAGAGATCGTTAAGAATAGTTTAATGTGATTAGTCAATGCAAAGATAAAGATTGTCAATTTTTAAACTGCGTAATAAATAAATCCTTGCAAAATACATCCAAGGATGAATAATATATAACGCTGTTTCCGCACAAATTTTGTTTTTTGTTGTTTCGCATTGTTTGCTGTTGTAAATTGCAAAAATAACTTAAAATACACAAGAAACTTGTAATTTTACGTAAATTCCACTAGTTCTGCATGTTGAAGTACTAAAGACACATTAAATTATGGTTAATATCTAAATTAACCACTATTTAACAGCTTAATTTGCATGTAAATTACATGACATGTAAAAAAATTGCATTTTGAGGTAAAACTTACAAAGTTTGGAGCTTCAAATCCAGTAACAACGTTAAACATGGACAATGTCATCGCTAATTTTAATTTCCAACTCTGCCTACTAATCCATTACAAACCTGACAAAATCCCTTCTTCCACAGCCTATCAATTGGAACAGGAAAAATGGGAACTTTCAAAAACGGAATTTACCTACAAAATAAATTTTCTTTTAACTTCTACAATCGGCTTTTGTTTTTTATTTATTTTACTTCGCATAAAGGAAAAGATTTATTTGAATTGCATCAAATCTTTCTCATTGCTTTAGCAACAATCATTTCCATCCCGTTTAATACGTTTATTAATTTAATATTCTATTTTGGCGGGAGTGACGACCTTGTGGCGGTTACAAACGCTTTAAAAACTTTGAATGGAAGAAAAAATAAACTTAATTTAGTAATAGCATTACAAACAGGTGCGATTGTTACCTTATCTTAAAATGTTTATTTTAATAAAATTTTGTATATCAGAATTGCAGAAAATTCTCCAAGCTGAGATGTTGTTTTTTAACATAATCTTACACAAACTCCACCAAATTTTGTTTTTCTCCAATTTCTTAAAAACCCTTTCCCTTGATGAAAACAGTTTGAAAATTTACAAACAAATCGCTACTATTTTAAAAATATTCAATTACGTGATAGTTACAAAACCTCCGCATTTCTCACAATTGGATACTACGCTTTGCTTTATTTTACTCATCGCAACCGCACTTGGATCCTCTTTTCTTCCTCTTAATTTCCTTTAACTTTGCCCATGCCTTGCTTGTTTTGCAATTTTACTTGTAGTTCTCCTCAGCTTGGGGAGCCACGTCGGAGAAACTACTGAAATGATTATTACCACGGTTATATGAGTATAATATAATTATGTTATTACCAAATGGAAAATGCAACATTATAGGGATAAATCCTATATGAGGAAATATTTCTTCAGGATTTGCAAGTCTTTGCAACCTGTAGCAATTACAATAGCTGGGGTACAATGTGATATGGATGTAAATGTCACGATTGGTTTTTGGACCGCGTTTCAAGATAGTTTTGTTCGAAATTTGGTTTTTATTAAGCAAAAAAATGAATTTATTTGTCTTAAAAATTATAAAAATAAAATATTTAAAATCTAGAATAATTATTTATATCTTCTGGTAGCCCGAACTCCTTCCAAGCAGTGGCCGGTTGTAACCGTCAATATCGTAGAAGTTGGCGTTGCGCCGGTCGCAAGTTTTTATGATAAGTAAAGCGACAAGTGCGGCCGCAACAAGTAGTCCAATCCCCATCAGTAAAAGTTCTGTGAAATAGTTAAAATTAGATAATTACGGTAAACCTAGTTAATTATTAAATATCTTACTCAATGCGGATGGAGAACACGGAGACGCCGTCTCCGGAGACGACGGCTTATCCCAATCAAGGTCATCTTCGTTTTCCTCGCCTTCTTCATCACTTTCATAAGAAGCCTCGTTTTCTTGTCCGGGCATTTTCAAAATAGACTCAAACTTGCTCTCCAGGCATTCTTTCTCCCAATTGACGGGTATTAAATGATCGTAAATGTCAATTAAATCCGTTAATTTACATGGATGCCCGCACTTTTCATTCTTAAGGTGGAATGGAGCCCTGCTTGTGTCATTTCTGTAATGAAACTGTGGAAATAAACAAAAACAAAGCACAATTAAGCAATATTAAGTATTAATTAGTTATTTTAATTAATTACCTCGACAAAATGCTCAAACGAATGGGGATCCTGACGCAATTCAATTATAACAGCGCTTGCATAAGGCGGACAATGCGGGTCAAATATTCCCATCGTGTTCATAATCCTTGAAAGAGTAGAGTCATGCGCAGAATACATCAAGAGTTTCCTCTGGGCCCCGTGTTTACTAATGGAATGGACATCTCCAACTTTTGAAGTCATCCTAAGGTGGGGGTGACCAGCAATTGCGCGCATATTTTTCAAAAGAAGATTTAAAAGATTCCCGCCTAAAACAAATTCCCAATTAAAACTAATTCCAATATTTAAGAAAATATCGAACATTACCCCAAAGACGTTTCATCTCGTCGGTGTAGGTTGGCCAGGTATTGACAATTGAATAAAGTTCTAATAATTTCGGGAGAACCTTCCCTTCCGTGACCCAATTGGGTAAAGTAAAGTTGTGGCTTGCCTAAAGTTAATTAACGTTGAATTAAATATTTAATTAATTTTTAATTAAACTTACCTGAGCATAAAGCACGTCCAATAAGGGATATAATTGTTTCACGGTTCGAGCCGGAAGTCCACTATTTTTAGCACAGTATTCAATGAACTTTGCATTGTCGTTGTTTAATTTCTGCGCGACTTGAGAAGACGTCAGGAATTGTTGTCGGAGCTTGGAATACCTCGGGCATTTTATACTATTGTGGAGGAACTTTAAAGAAAGAGATTAATTAACATAATTACGTAATTATTTAAAATTATGTAATATTCTACCTTATCTTCTTTCCTTGGAATAGTCCTGAAAGGAATTGGCTGCCAATGCTTGAAAACCTGCGGTTTTAACGGATTCACCGGAGGAAATAACCCAGCAAGGTTGGACTCCAAACTCATAATTGTTCTGTCCATGTCTGAGCACAAAGTGTAGAGCTCTTTTTGACTGTATGTTTTCCCCAGGAAGCCGTCATATCTACGCCTGAGAAATTTTCCTAGTTCATATTGTTGCATTTTGCCACGCTGAGAATAAAAACCCTTTTTTAGTGATTTTTTAAACAAATAGAGGCTAAAATTGTAAATTACGCTTGTAAGCTGTGCCATTCCATCAGGCCAGTGTTTTTCAAAGTCGGCGTTGTAAGGATCTGTTGGATAAGTATGGGTTGGAGCTCGGTCACCGTGGCGGAAAATCTATTAAAATAAAAGTTTATTAAAATGAAATTTTAAAGTTTTAAATAGGATCTTACCACTTGAACAAGCTTCAAAGTGTCTTTTCGGGCAACATCCGCGTAACCCATCGAGTGCGCCCCCAAAACTAGGAACGCCAGAGTTGGGAAAATTGTTTTCATTTTAAACTTTAAGTGTTTGGGTTTACAAAAGTGGTTTAAGTTTAGTAGTTTTTATTAACTGTTATTCAAATGAGTCTCAAAATGTGAATGAATAACTGCAAAAATATGCGGCTTTTTATATAAAACCAATTTTGCTTCGTATTTGGTTTAATTTTATGCTGGAACTAGTTTTCACTTTCGATTTACAAGTGAAAAAGGCAATCCATAAGGATTTGTGCAGTTGGATAGTTAAAAAATGAAAGTTTGATACACCTGGAAAAACAAATGATGGAAAAGGAAAGTGCATTTCTTGCATTATTTCTTTTTAAATATTTTCGAAGATAAATAAACTTTAACTTTCTTATTAAATATTTTGAAGCATCTGTAAAATATCTTTTTATTTTGCATGGAAAAATGGTTGTATTTATTCATTAGCATTAGAACTAATTAATATTCAATAATCTGTTTGATTTGTACTTTCAATTTTCACTGCGTCATCTCAATCAAAACAAAAACAAATATTTTCTTTACGCATCGTGAAACAACATAAACAAACAAAAACTTGTCGTGTATTTACGCATTCATACCAGATCAACTTGGGAATTTTCTGTACTCTTCTTTCAGACAAGTAATTAAATTTTTAAGAAAGCGATGATAAGTAATCCTGATAAGCCATTTTTTCTCTTGAATGACTCAAGCAAGCACCTTTTCAGTTTTATCACGCCTGTGTTGTAATAGCTTTGCAATGACATAAGCGTATTGACATTTCTTGGATTTTACTGGGGCGTTCTAAGAAATAAAAGTCTATAAACTCCAGCTAATAGCATGTGGTTGCGGTTGCAAAAGTCATAAAATTTTAATTATCTATTTAAAATATGATAATTTTGTATTAATATAAAATAATATTTCAATTTTTATTTTGTACACGATTTGAACAAATACTTTGGATAAATAAAAGTATTTTTTCATTATTTCTATCCGTTTTTAATTGCGAACTTGCAAGTAAGTATTGATTTCACAAGGGTGGTTTGTTTAAGGAAATGAGACGCCTCAAGCATTTAATGAACGGTTCGTACAAAATTATTTTACTATGTGGAGTGAATTCCTAAAATTAAAGAATCAATTTTGCGAAATAGTGTGGAATAATTAAAAGCCAGAAGTAACGGTTTAAACGATTTCACGTGTTTTTTAATAATATAGCTAGGTTTTATTATAATTTGAAAACCTCTCCTTGGTAGAATATCCTTTTACTAACAGAACTTGTAATTATCGCTATTTCCTTTTGGATTAGGTCTTGAATCGTATAAAACAATTTTTATGAAGATATTTAATTTCCTGTTCAATTTCATAGGAAAGTAGCAGTGTTGAAACACCTAAACAAAACATTTATTTTAGAAAACTTACAATTAGCTAAAACCTGGAACGGTCTCGAGTCTAACCTAACAATTATCTATTTTTCGTTTAAAGTATCTGTGGAAATTTAGAATTGACCTGTTGTTCACCTTAAAAAGCGGAAAGGCAAGCCTTGCTTGTGAAAAACAAAATAAAATCAATATTGTAGAAGGCCGTAACGAAGTTTTATGAATCAAAGAGCGATTTAATTTCAAACTTGTAAAGCTACAGCCTTTACTTGATATCCAAATTAATTAAAAATTTCACCTTCAGAAAGACGCGACGAAGCCATCTAAAGCAGTTGCAGTTTAACTTCCGTTTTCATTGGACAATGCTTACGTGGACAAACTAAAGTCTCTTGAATACTCAAACAATGATTTTGATTTCCCACAAGTTTCTAACCTACCTCACCAGAATAAACGCAATCGGTCCAAAACAAGCCCAAAACATTTTCCAAATCTTAAAATGGGACCCAATACAGAAGCGTTTCTTCCCCCGGGAGGGCACCTCCAAAGTTGGAGCTTCCCTCCAAATTGCTTCATCTTGTTTAATAAGCTTAATACAACTCTACTACGCACTTTTTGGCTATCCTTCTCCCATCCCAAATGCATTTCTCTTGCGAAACTTGAATTTCTTTGTCTTTGCTGCCCACTCATTAGGTTTAATATCACATTTAGTAATGCATTACAAAGGCCCAGAAATAGCTAATTTAGCAAATGAATTGATTCAATTGGAAGAACATCACTGCAGAACGAAATTCCAGTTAGATTTGGAAGGAGACGCCTGGTTTGGGAAACAAGTGCGCTTCATGCGTCATTTTTGCAAGTACCAGATGGAAGCCTGCAGTTTTGTTGCCATTTCCGCCGGACTAGTCTCCTCTCTCCTTCCTTCATTGCCTTTCAACTGCTTCTTCTTCCTTTATTCCTCCGGAACATGCGGAAATTACTCAGATAAGGCATTACTCTTCATTTCAAACGCAATTCTATGGCAAATGTCTTTACAAGTCGGGTTCTTCTTTGTTGTCCTCGACTGCACCGCAATCACGTGCTTGATTGCTGGATTATACCGGTTCCGAAAGTAGGTCAAATTTTTTTACTAATTAAATTTAAATATTAATTAATTTTCGTTTTACAGGCTGATGGTGGATACCATCCGGAAAAAACAATCTTTGCTAGTTGTTCACCACGCCATAAGGTTGTACCGAGAGCTGCAATTAATTTCCCAACGGTTTGGAGGAATCCATCGATGGCTTTTAGTTTACTATATTTTCATTCTCATTTCCGGCCAAGTGATTTCCCTTTTATTTCTTGTGAAGCTAAACGGTCCGGGAGAGTCTCCTGTGAAAATGGAAAACTTCGTGATGTCTGTGATGTTCGGAGGGATTCTAATTGACGGTTGTCTTATGATTCTTGCCATGTTTGGTTTTATGGCAGAGCTTTATCACAGATCGGGGCTTATCGTTGATGATGTACAGGAAATAAACGCCAATCAAAGAGAGGAGATTGATGTTTGGTTTGTTAAAACAAAAAGGGGTAAAATGAGAGGGAGGAATTTGGTTGTAAAGTTGTTGAAAACAAGAAAATTAAGGATTGTATTGGGAGGGAATAATTTTCTGGAGAAAACTACGCCTCTTAAGATTCAAGATTTTGTTTTGGGTGGAGTAGTCAACCTTTTGCTCATTCATTAATTTTCGTTGAATTTATTTTAGAAAAAATAAAATTAGCTTAACTAAATGCCTAATGCGGAATATTAGGCATTTAGTTTATAAAGCAATAAAAGCCTTTTAGATATTCTTTTTTGTATACATTTCACACAAAGTAATTGATTTTACGCAGTATGATCATATTTAAAATATATTAACTAACAAAAATATAAAAAATTAATGCTTTTTGCCTATAAGCATTTTAAAGCATAAACTTTATATATGGATTGCATCAGCATAAAAGATCAGGAATGGTTTAAAGAGTTGAAAAGTGATAAATACACGTAGGTTATAATTTACATGGGAAGCTAACATGACAGAAAATTGACAAAAGATGACAAGCAAAGTCACAAGTGGCTATGCAGTGCTTACACTTTTACAATGCAATTTTAAAATGTGAATAAGGAGATAAGAGGAATTGCTATTCTAAAGCAAGCTGTATAATATAACTGTTCTGCATGGTTTTAAGAGAGAAGGGGTTGACTCGTTGACTGACTGTTCTAGAGGTCTTTTCTATGTATTATGTAAGTGATGGATGAACAATGAAATAAACCTTTGAATTCGAATACACGAAATACACAACAAAGAGTTTTGCTTACGAAGCAAGAACTTACAATTTCGAATTAAACTTGTATATCCAGTCAGCTGTGATTCCCATCATCATTTCATTGCCATATTATATTAAAAGCCATCACTTCATTCGTTTCTTTAGGTATTAATTTAATTGCTCCATATCTTCATCTATCATCTTCATAAAATTTCATTTAGGTGTATTTTGTTTAACTAAATTCTAGTCTTCTGTCTTGGTACGGACTAAGACTGAAATTTGTAGAATTTAGCAGCTGAGCATTTAAAGAAATATTACATTTTATTTTAATTGACGTTTTTTTTGGTCCAATTCAAAAAATTAAAAAGCGTTGTTTTAACGTCATGGGTGCAAAAATTATGTTACAGGACTTTGATTTCGACAGATCGTTAGGTGCACAGTATCGCAATCCACGCTCAGATTACTGTCGTTATTATAAAGGACAGATAGAAAATGTCGTTGCAGTTAACGCAAAGCTTTCTTCGCAAAAGTTGGAACGAGAAATAAAACTAGCGTGTTTTAATTTTTCAGAAAGGTATTAACAGACAAAGTGACAATAATATTATGCATCTTTTGCTATCCCAATTGAAACTTGCAAATTGTGTTTTTTCGTTGTGTAGAGAACTTGGAGTTTGTTTGGTTAACTTCCCCAGCCAAAATCAAACCATGTTATTTCTATTCGGAAAAGTGATAGACGGCGTGAAAACTTCATATCCACAGCTTTCAATGACATTGGAGGGAACTCTACATGCAAAGGAGGAGGGCATATATGGCGAACTTTTAAAAATTCCAATATCCACAAGTTAGTTAATATCCCTTTCACCATTTAAGCTATTTTCATTTTCTATAACCTTGGTTTAAACCAAGCATTAAATTTCGAATCCCTCCAATTAGCACTTTTACATGACAAGGAAATATTATCGGAGTTCCAACGGGAAGAAATCACTGGGACGTCTGGTTTGACGTGGTTTAGGTCTGCAATGGGACTGCACTCTCGAGTTCCTTTGTACCTCGCAGATTTAAACTTCCGATCAAATCTTTGTCACGTTTCATCTGTAAAGTGGATCTGGTCCATGAGTAATTTTGTCCTTACGGTTCGCCTACCAAAAGTCAAAATAGAAATTGAAGCTGACTTATCAATGACACGAGAGTATTTAAATAAAATGCTTGTGGATAATGAACACAACGATTTAACAATTGTTTCTATGGATGGGATCGAAACAAAATGCCAGAAATGCTTTTTGACAGGTAATAAGTTCAAAGTTTGGAAATATTTAATTATTTTACAAATTGCTTTTACAGTTCACAGTGATGTATTCAAAGCGATGCTTGCAAAAGAATCCGATTCAATGGAATCCCAAACCAACCGAATTGAAATCCTAGACATGAGTGGCGCCGGTGTGAAGGCATTTCTTCAATTTTTATACTCTTTTGACACGACAGCTGCCAAAAGTAACGGCATGATTGCTTTGGAACTGCTTAAAGCAAGTGACAAATACAACATTAAACCCTTGGAAGGGGCCATGGTACGACTTTTCCTGTCTTGGCCCTCAGAATGGCAGGAAAAGGAGACTGTGGCAATTCATCTCTTCTGTTTTGCTAGAAAAGTAGAGAGACTGGAACCACTCAAAAACTTGGCTGTTGAGGTCCTCAAAAGGTTAGTTTAATATTAATTACGCAAGTGGTTTAAAACATTAATATGACTTTTAATTATTTTTAGCCGTTGCAAGGTACTTTTGCAGTTAGAATCGTACAATGACCTGTTTGAGAAAGATGTTCCAGCAGCGAAAGAATTAGTCGTTTTGCTCTGCTCTAATTAGTTCATTTTGGAAGGGACTCTTTGAAAGTGTCTTGTAAGGGGCAATATGAAAATAATTAATCTTGTAACGTATTTTGGTTTATTTTATTCAAAATCTAAAGTCCTGTATTAAAACATTTAATTTTGTATAAACAAGATCCAATTCCATTTTCTTTCCATAATAAAAATCATTTCATTCACTTCTGGATTTTCTAAGTAAGTAACGTCCACAACATATTTTTAGTATCCTTTTTACTTAAGTTCTTACTCACACTGCACTGTGGTAAATCATCTTCATGCATTCTAAAAATGACATTAAATATTTATTTTCAATTCTTTCAAAATAGTTAATTTTTATAATAATGAATAATAGTTACGTTAACATAATGTCAAGAGCGTGATTATATAGGTCCTTAAATCCATAAATATTGCACAGTATTTCATACAAATGCAAAATGTCATTTGGAGAGAACCACCTTTCCCTTTTGTAGCGTCAGAGTCAGATCAGATTGGCTAGAGCCTGAGTCGATTCCAGAAGCCAGTAGTAGTTAATGCACAGATCAAAAAGTTCAACCGCTTTCTGAGATTTGCTTTTTTCTAATGAAATATAATTTTTCTAATTGATATTTCGCAGTATGATAATATTTAAAATAGAAAAACCTAACAAAATATTAAAAAAAAGGTTTTTGGACCATAAACTTAGTATTTAGTATTTATTCATGTCAAGTAAAAATTACATACATCATTTATACAAAAAAGCAATAGTTCCTTTCTATAGAGGATTTTAAACCGATTTACCTAGAAATTATGTCTTGTAGAATTTTAATAAGAATAAGAATAA
This sequence comes from Lepidocyrtus fimetarius, assembly GCA_036507315.1. NCBI lineage: Eukaryota > Metazoa > Arthropoda > Collembola > Entomobryomorpha > Entomobryidae > Lepidocyrtus > Lepidocyrtus fimetarius. The sequence goes on along the minus strand of JAANSO010001716.1, from coordinate 1,960 downwards.
GCTCAGTGGGGCTCAAAGTTAAGCTAAGCATAAAAGTTTAGAAAGGGTTTAAATGGAAAAATTATACATTAAGTAGATTATGATTTACATGGGCAGCTAATATAACAGAAAGTTTATTAGGAGAGGACAAAATCACAACCTGGCTATCCACTATCCATTGCGTTCCCTTTCAGAATTCAGTGTTTGAATGCAAACAACGAGAAAAGGGAAGTGTGTATTCGAGGTGATTCTAGAGTACTTTTCAGAGTAGGTGATGAGATGAACAATGACAAAATCTTATAATTTTTAACTCTCCATGCATTTAGTTAGCTGCGATTCTCATCATCATTTCATTGCTGTCCATAGAGAAACCTTCACACGTTTAATTCAGGGGCTATCTTGCTCCATGTCTTCATCATCTTCTTCTATTTTCCTAACTAAACCACAATGACTGTAAAACACCGCAGTTTCTTTGACTAAACACTGATCTATCTACGTCTATCTACAGACAAGACATCTCTGAATGTTGTTTAGCAGCTGAGTTGTTGAAAAAATATTAAATTTTATTTAAATTAGGTTGAAATAAAGATTGTCGAATTAAAAAATCGGAGTTTTACTGACATGGCGGCAAAAATTCTATTAAAACCCTTTCGTTTCGATAAATCATCAGAAGTGAATTATTTTCGGCGATTTTACTGTCGTTATTACACAGGACAGGTTGGAAATGTTGTTGCAATTGACGCAACGCTTTCTTCGCAAAAATTGGAACGAGAAATAAAACTAGCGTGTTACAGTGTTCCCGAAAGGTATTAAGAACTGCAAATATTTATTTTTAAAGTTTTTATCACTTGAAATTTTCATTATTTTTTGTTGTAGGGAATTTGGAGTTTGCTTGGTTAACTCAATAGATCAAACAAATTTGGTTCTATGTGGAAAATCCATAGACAGCGTGATGGCTGCATACCCGAACCTTTCCATGACCTTGGAGGGAACGCTACATGCGAAGGAGGAGGGACAAAGTGATTTAGATGAAAATGAACTTTTAAAAATTCCAATATCCACCTGTAATCTAATCCTTTTCACTATCTATTTTTATTCTGATATAAATAATCACTTTAATTATCCAATTAGCTGTTAAACTTGCCGAGAAAATACTATTTGGAATAAACTGGGGACTAGGGCCGGGGACGGCTGACTTCACAAAGCTTAGGTCTGCATTGAGACTGACTGCTGAAGTTCCTTTGTACTTGGCAAAATTCAACTTCAAAGTAAATCTTGGAGAAGCTTCATCTGTAAAATGGATTTGGTCCATGGGTGACTTTGTCCTTACGGTTCAACTACCAAAAGTCGAAATAGGAACTGAAGTGGACTTATCAATGGCACGGGAGTATTTAAACAAAATGTTTTTGGATAATGAACACAATGATCTAACAATTGTTGCAGTGGATGGGACAGAAATAAAATGCCAAAAGTGCTTTTTGACAGGTAATATAAGCTCAAAGTTGAAAATATTTAATGATTTTACAAGTTGTTTTACAGTTCACAGCGATGTATTCAAAGCGATGCTTGCAAAAGAATCTGATTCAAAGGAATCTCAAACGAACCGAATTGAACTGGTGGACATGAGTGGAGACGGTGTGAAGGCATTTCTTCAATTTCTATACTCCTTCGATACGACAGCTCCAAAAAGTAATGGCATGATTGCTTTGGAACTGCTTAAAGCTAGTGACAAATACAACATTAAACCCTTGGAAGGGGCCATGGTACGAATTTTCCTGTCTTGGCCCTCAGAATGGCAGGAAAAGGAGACGGTGGCAATTCATCTCTTCTGCTTTGCTAGAAAGGCGGACCAACTGGGGCAACTCAAAAACTTGGCTGTTGGTGTTCTAAAAAGGTGAGTTTTAATATTAATTTGCAAACCCAAATGGTTTCAAACAATAACTTTAATTTTTTTCTAGCCGTTCCAAGGAACTTCTCCAGT
>JAANSO010001715.1:0-15788 GCA_036507315.1 Lepidocyrtus fimetarius | reverse complement strand
CCACAGACAGACAGACGGACAGACGGACAGACAGACAGACCATCAAAGCCAAACCTATACTAGCTTCACTGCGTTCAGCTAGTAATAATTTAAGAATAATCCTGCATTTTAAAGATTCATATTCCAGAGAAAGCTTTGTCTGCAGCCAAAGAGAAAGACATTGAACCGGATGTATTTTATTGCTTGGAGTTACTTCAATCTACTGGGATCTGTGTAGTCCCGGGGTCCACGATGGGACAAAAACCCGGAACTTATCATTTCAGGTAGTGGGAGTCTCAGCTTATCTATTTGATTTGGGAAACACACAATCCTGTGTTAATTTGCTTAATTTTTTGTCACTATCTCCCACAGAGCTGCAATATTGGCTCCAGTAGAGAAGATTATGATAATTTTGGAAAAGTTTAAGCAGTTTCATGTGAACTTTATGGATAAGTACGTAAAATAAGCACCTTTTTTCCAAATATATATTAGCTTTGTGAATTATATCAATATGAAATAAAATGCTGAAAGTAACGGTAATATACTAGTTTATAATCAAAATGGCATTTAATTTTAGAATTAATTCTTGAAGCGACTCTTAATGTTTAAGATGTTGAGAAAGACTACGGGATGAATGATTATGATATAATAAATAGCACCAGGTTTAATTATCAACAAAGTCTAGAATTTTTAAGCACTTCGCTTGTGAAAGTTTTTAAACATTAAATGTGCCTTTTGTGAATGTTAGGCTAACCGTGAATAATTAAATTACCAATGCTATGAAGATAAATTTGATTTACAGGCATATAAAAAACCCTAAAAAATTTAACCTTCAAATGATGACTCATATTAAACAGAGCTTATCAATCACTTGATTTTATCATATTTTACTTGATGGGCCCAGCGATAATGTGAGTTCGATTTTATCATTTTACCAACTTTATCCTTACCGAAGTAAAATATTCATCACTTGTAAAAGCCTATTTAATTATTGAACATCACCATTTTCGTTTATTTTTCCGTTAATTAAAAATTCGTCCAGACGTTCTTTGATCTACAGATATACATAAATCATAAAAATATAAATTCAAACAAGTCCGTTTCATTAAACTATTTAATTTTAATTAAAGTTTAACGGCCATGGCAGAAAACACGGCAATTCATGGGAAAAATTCAAATCCTCCTGAAAAAGGATATTGTTACCTTCCACACTCCAAGTTTCCTGTTCCAGTAACCATTCTTTCAAATAACCCCTCCAAAACCGACATGGAAGGGAAAATGACTGCAATAAAACTTGAGAACATAGTAATTTTGTTTTTTAATGAAATATTACAAAAGATTTTATTTAATCAAAGTTTTTCTTTAGTTTGACACAGTTAACTTTCTTAGCTGGCTGAAGGAAACGAATATCAGTATCATTGACGAGATTACTTCAACAGACGTGATAATTATACCTTCCAATTGGATCATTCAAAGCTTTAAAAACCTCCTAGACCAACCTGCGAATTCCACAAATTCACAAAATGTCTCGCCAAAAGTGGGAGACTACGCAATTTGGACGAAAGGGTTCACCCTTGTCCAAATCGACTCAGTCGTTACCGAAAATAACGAAGTGGATTTAACCGTTTCTCGTGTAAGTATCAAGTAATAAAGCTAATTAAATGCATTTTAATAATGTGAACGGTCTGTAGTGTGCAGAAGGGGAATTAACAACTATCAAATTCGAGGAAAGAAAATTAATTTCTTTAAAAATTGACCCAGACCAGTTACTTCCGCTTTCTGAGTTGACTAAGCTTCAAGCAATTAGCGAACAAAATAGGGACAGTGGTGAATGTATTTTAAAATCTATTGACTAACAAGAAAAAATCCTAACGTTTTGTAATCATAAATGAATAATATTTTTTTATTTTATTAAAAGTCGCGGCAAAACAAGTTGAATGGAAAACGGAAAAAGTTATAATGTTGGAATTTCAGCCCAGACTCAGTTCAACTATCACTTTTATGCCATTCAACCCAAATGCCCAAACTTTTATGCCCAAACCCATTCAACTTTGTTCCAGCCAGGGCTTATCGTTAGGAAAGCCTGGAACGAAAAAGAATAAACAACCAAAATCCAAAAGTGCTGAAACTCCAACCAGTTCCGGGACACTCAATGACACTGAGGCAAAGAATGAGCACAAAGATGGCTTAAAACCCCTAACAAAACCTGAAAAGATTCACGTTTATGGAAACTGCTACATGAAAAAATGGGAAATCGAGCTTCAGGATGTGTCAAAACGTACGTTTTAGTCAAGGGCATTGTGTTTACCTTCTCAATTTAGTATTTTCCCGTGTTTTAAATGTTTTGTTTGGACGATTTTCAGCTGAAGTAATTTCAATTAATGACAAAGTAATAGCTAGCGCAGGAGGATATGAAAAAACCGGTCGTGTAAAAAGGATATGTAAAATTATTTCCGAGCTTGAATCAGCCACGGAGGTCGTGGTGGGAATTCAATTTGTAAGAAAAAGTAACCGGAATATTTACGTACTGTTGACTACTAATTCTTATAAAATATAGATTGGTTTTATATTTTCTAAATTCAGAAAGATCCTTTAACAAGTTTAAGGAACTTTATCGAAATTTCACATTCCATACCTAATATGTTCTGGAACTGCAAAGACTGTGTAAACAATCGGTGGATTTTTATTAGATTGCACGTGCTCTTGAATAAAGAAAATGGCGTGTTTCTTCTACAAAGACCAAGTATAATTAAATTCCCCACGGGAAAATCTAATAAATCTGATCTATCATTTAAAGTTGATTGAATTATCAAAAATTATACTAGTTTACTCATTTCTTGTAATAAAACAAAACCAAAATAATTCACTGCTTGGTAGGGTCTGCTATTCTAGATGATTACAGTAGAACTGGAGTTGCTGACTTTCGAAACAAGCACCAATTGGCAATCCAAATTCGGACATTGGACGGCAAGACCTTTCCAATTGAAGCAATGACTCTCTGGAGTGTAAGAAAGCTAAAGGAAGAAATCAAAAAGTTGACTGGAAATCAAACAGATAATTGTTTGCTGCAATATAAAGCTAAAAAGCTTGCAGACGATGATATTCTTAGCTCTTACAACATTTTACCGGGTAAACAACAAAAACTGCTAAAAATTGTATTTCTATCAAGCGAACTTTGTGTAAATAATTTCTATAATTTACAGAATCAATCATACATGCAAACTTTTCAACGTAAAAGGAGGGTATTTGTGAGCTATATTTTAATTGTGTAGTCCTAATTCAGACATGGAAATTTCCCAGGGAAATAACCAATATTTCCCATGCCCTGTCCAATAATGGGAAATAATGGGAAATAGTGGGAAATAATGGACATGGGAAATAATGGGAAATACCAGTAAATTTTGTTTCGCGCCAACTCTATGGTTCTCTATGGTTACTATGTAGTGCATTGCAAGGGTGGTTATTTCCCACCTGCCCATTATTTCCCACCTTTTTTAGGATGCCTGGGAATGGAAAATAATGGGAAATGGCAGTGCCATTTCCCACTGTTAATTGACCACCTTCCATATCTGGTCCTAATCAATTTATTTCAGATCCATTTATGCTTATTAAATCAATAAAACTTATTTACTACAAGCAAAGTCTAACTCCACTTTTACCTTTGCTATTTCAATTTACCCCCTTCCTATGTTTTTTCATGCGACGTATTCAATATCATTATTATTTATTTTATCCACATTGCACTACATTTTAAACATAATCATTATTATTTTGAAATATAATAATTTACTGATCCATATTTTTAAACCAAGTTGCATAAGTGTTTTCTTTTAGTATAAAGAGTATCCGAAATAAAAATAGTTAAGTTAAGTATAGCCTTTAGCATTTGACCCAAACATAGAAATCGTTTAACCGTAGATACTTAACATTTAAAATGCATCTAATTACAATGGCCTCGGTGTATTATCTAAAATAATGTTTATCAATAATTTCGTTATCAACGCGATATGAACACGAACGCACGTTCAATAAAACATTAAAACGTTCAATCATAATTGCAAGATAAAGCATCTGCGCTGATCAACATTTAAACTCCTGAAATAAATAGATCCATTGAGAACAGAATAAAGCTAGTGTTAAAACAATCTTTCAGCCTCATTCTATTTGAAATCAATTAAAACAAAAGCTGGTTTTATCTGACAAGAAAATTAAGTTCTAATTGTTTATCAATATTTAAATGACACTTAATTTGCTCAATTACTGTCTGCGTTTGATTCAGCCAACGATAATACTTTATCTATTTAGTATTTTTATCAGAATCTCAATAAGAGAAAAATATTATTTTAACTGACTTGCGCAAATCCAAAAATTTACAGTGCAAAACAGAAAACTGTTTGCAGCGTTAAGTACAATATTTAGCAATTAACACGACAACGTCGACGTTTAACGTTTACTCGATATTCAACTAATTTTACCTTATTTGAAAGTATTTACTTTAGCAATTCCTCGGCGTAAAAATGGTTGTCTGTGAGCTTCCGGTGAAAACAACCAAAAACGTACTTACAATGGACGCGATAAACCCCTCCGTCTTTGCTTTTAAAAAACTCCAAAACTTGGCGGTTGGGCCTGTGATTCTGAAAGCTATTGAAATGGAACATAAGATGGAGGCTACGAAAAAGGTGTACTAAATAATATTTAAAAATTATTTACGCAATAATAAGCCCTATTTTTTCAGGCCGGTGAAAAAGGAAAGGTCGACGAAATTGTCAAATTGAACATAACCGATGCCCAAGCAATGGGACAGAAGCCAGTTACTTACGTGAGGCAGGTAGGTGGGACAAGGAAACCTTTTCACATGACTTCATTTTGGGTTTTCTTCATATTTTTTATTACAATTTCTCGTTTAAGGTTTTATCGCTGGTTAGCTACCCAGAATCAATTGAAACAAGCAAGTTCAACAAAGATGTAAAAAGAAAAGCTCGTGAAATCCTAGATGGTTGCAGGGGAGGAAGCATCGGATCGTATTCCGACTCCAGAGGTATCCCTTTGATACGGAAACACGTAGCAAACTTCATTCAACAACGAGACGGAGGACTTCCGGTTAAACCTGAGGATGTGATTTTAACTTCTGGCGCTGCAGAAGGAATAAGAGTAAGTTCTACTTATTCATAATTGTATTTTACATTGAAAAATTAACTCAATTTTACTTAGGCATGCCTCAAGCTATTTAAATCCCCGGAGTTTACTTCCGCTTCTGCTCCTACAAAGACCGGCGTTCTCATTCCTGTACCGGAATACCCCATTTTCTCCGTTTCTTTGGATGAGTACGGGATGGAAAGCGTTCCTTATTATTTAGAAGAGCTTCCGACCGGATGGGAAGTGAATGTAAACGACCTGGATAAAGTTATAGAGAAAGCAAGGGAGCATTGCGAGCCAAGAGCTATTGTCGTTATCAACCCGGGAAATCCAACTGGTAAACTTAATTAATATAATTACGTATTTTAAATATTTTAACTGCTTTTATTTTGTAGGACATGTCCTCTCCCGGGAGAATATGGAAGATATTATAAAATTTGCACAGAAAGAGCGCCTCGTCATTTTAGCGGATGAAGTCTACCAATATAACGTCTACGACGGAAAAAAGTTTTTCTCTTTTAAAAAAGTGATGAGCGAAATGAAAGAGCCGTTTAATTCTGTTGAATTGATTTCCTTTCATTCTTGCTCGAAAGGCTTTATTGCGGAGTGTGGAGTTCGTGCAGGATACTTTGAAATGGCGAATTTGGACCCTGAAGTGAAGTCCGTTTTGTCTGCAAGTGTCGTCGCAAATCTTTGTCCTACCGTTTTGGGACAAGTAATCTAAAATCTTCTGTATTTTTTAACTAGAACACGTAAAGGTTTACTGCCTTTTATGTATTTCAGGTAGTTTTGGACTGCTTGGTAGATCCACCAAAACCAGGAGATCCATCGTTTGAGGAATTTAATCGAGAAAAATCACAAATTCTGAAGAGTTTAGCTGAAAGAGCTGAATTGGTTTATAAAGGGTTTAATTCCATTCCGGGGATGAGTTGTGCAAAGGTGGATGGGGCCATGTGTGCCTTTCCGCAGGTATTATTTAACTACACGACTTTCTTAGTTACATTATTTGCTTGAATAATTTAAGAATTATCTGGTGGTTTAAAGATTTGCATTCCGGAGAAAGCTTTGTATGCAGCAAAAGAGAAAAACATTGAACCAGATGTATTTTATTGCTTGGAATTGCTCCAGTCTACTGGGATCTGTGTAGTCCCGGGGTCAACAATGGGACAAAAACCGGGAACCTATCATTTCAGGTAGTGGGAGTCTCAATTCATCTATATGATAATGGAAACAGAAAATCCTGTGTTAATTTATTTAATTTTTTGTCACTATCCCCAACAGAACTGCAATATTGGCTCCAGTAGAGAAGCTGAAGATAATTTTGGAAAAGTTTAAGCAATTTCATGAAGACTTCATAAAGAAATATAAAGAATAATCCGCTTCTCCCAGACTTAAAATTTTTAGAATTTTGACTAAAGTAAATTGGAAAATCCAACAGAAAAAGTTTTTTAAGGCGTTGTCATTATTTTACCGTTATTTTATTATTTCAAAATTAATCCTCTATTCAACGTTTCAACTAAATTGCTTATCTTTCAATGTAATGAATAATAGCTGTAAAGTTTAAAATGACAAAGTTATATTTAAAAGAAAGTCGTCTCAGTGAAAAATAAAATAATATTTAAGAATTGTGCACAAGTTTATTTCATATTGCCTGAAGTGTTTAAGAATTTACTTAAACTGTAAAAACATTGATTTTAAGCTTATCAAATTCATACCTAGATTTTATTGTGATAACAAAAACCACAAGTGATAAAACCCGCAGGTAAACTTATAAGCGTTTTGGCTGGATGGCAAAATTTGTAATCATTTTTGCTCTCGTAAGTTTTCATGCGCAATCCAAAACAGCATATTTGCACAATGATGACTCACTTTACTTATCAAAAACAAATTGCCTCATGCAAATGACGCCTTGATAACGAGCAGTCCACTCTGTACCCAGGATTTTACATTTTAATCGGCAAAGGTTGCTTAGCTTTCCAAACTTTGTCAGAATATACTCCTGTATGATTTTTCTGCATTTTTTAAAAATAAATTCCATACTTGATTCTCACTTCAATCATAAAATTCATATAAAAACGGATACGCCAAAGACAGTCAGAAAAGTTACGGTAAATATAAACACAAATAAAAATATATTGTTACCCGAACATGTCAGGGAGATGAAATTTAACCTGTAGACGACAAAAACTGACCACAACAACAATCCTCTTTTTTGTTACCAGAGTTTGAACAGTTCATTCGTTTACATCAAATTCATCTTGAAAAGTGTACAAATGCAAAATATACAACATGTTCTTAATAGAAGTTCTAAGATTTTGTGGACCAACAAGAGCAATTAAGCAAATGTTTAATAAAAATAAACACACAAATACTTTAATCAATCCTTTAAACAAAACCTGGACTGTCTTTACATTCCCGCCAAGCTCAGAACATGCAGTATCTTGGTTCTACCCAGCGTAGCAACTTCGACCCCGAAGAAAGCCCCTGTAAGGAGAAGACATGATCTCCAGAAAATAAAAATAAAATCCAAAACTTCGCTTGGAACGGGTGACAAGTTTGTATTTGACAATCCATGGTTTTTCTCTGTCCGCTGCCTGCAAAGACCTATGCAATTAATCAACCTGTTTTTAACTGTCCCTGCGGATTCCTTTGCCATGAAATGCCGAAATGAATTGTCAACCTGTTTATGCCACGATGTTGTAGTGACCCAGCTATGCTGAGGAAGTTCAAATTTGCTCCATCTTTCATACAATCCACTTTCCACAATTTGGCGAAAGCTGGACTCCAGTACAGAAGTTATTAGATTTGTGGACACCCCAAAATACAATCTTGCTAGCCCAGACACTCTCACAGTGTCTGAAATGAACCAATCAGTTCTAAACAATTTAAACCCATTTGCTAAGCTCGTTACCGCGTCCTCAAGTTCAAAAATTGCAAATATTTTAGGAAGTTCTTCAACATTTAAATCCGTTTGATTGGCAAAGCCTACTAGAGTCATGGTTCTGTTTTTAACCATTTCCCACAACACTTCCATTTTTCCCATGAAAAAATGTGGATAACCCACGTCATGAAAATAAAGAGTATGTGTTTGGTTTATTAATTGCTTTAAATTTTCTACATAGTTTAACATTTCCATCAATCGTTTGTCTCCGTTATTTTCCAAGGATAATGTTAGTCGGCGGGAATAAACATTTTGCATCATTTTAGGAAAGAAAACGTCCCTGAAACAGTTTTGCATCGGGAGGGTCTCATCAGTGCAGTTCCACCAAAGGTATTTATTTGTCAAAGTAGTAACCACTTTCATGCCAGACTGGGCCAACTCTTCCATGCTGGATGGAACTTGAGGCTTGGGAGTGTAGCCAATTGCGGAAAATAAATAAGCTTGGTAGCCCTGGGAAGTCAAGAGTACTACAAGATACCAACTTAGCCAAATTCCCATCAACCGGAAACTACTAACTTTAACCAGAGCACTTATAGACTGGGCTTGGGAGAGTAAGAGACTAGCTAAACCGAACCAAACTTTGCGCAACGTTTTAAACATTTTTGTAAACCCACGTTTTTCCAACAAAATTTCATTAAAAAATGCAAAAAACAGCGAAGCAAGGAAACTTGTGTGGCCAAGTAGGAGCCAAACTTGCCATGAGAAAGGCTTCATTAAGCCCAAGTACTTTTAATGATGTCAAAGCAGTTTGCAAATCTTGCTGAATTACCACAAAAGCGATTGGAATTTCTTCAAAGGTCAAACTGCTTAGGATACTAAACTGGGAAAACCCATTTGGCAAAGTAATTTCAGGATTTGTGTAAGAAAATAAGAACAATTCATTTTGGGAGATTTTTCCTTCTCTCCAGGTTAAATTGTGTTTGTTCATAACTTGCAGAATTGTACAGCGATGACGATCAATCCACGGAGGGAGGTGAGGTTTTTGCTGAAAAAAAAGTTTACATATTTCGTTGGGGTCACCCCAAAACAAATATTGTGTTGGTGTGGAAACGTAATTATTGCCGATCACGCTTGTTCCCAACATATCTCCGTGAAGGTATCTCCACTTTTGTGGTAATTGCGCTCTGTCCCCTTGTATTTCGGTTTTTTCTTGCTCGCAAGGAAATATAACAAAAAATAAATGATTTTCCACTGGTTGAATTGAAGAAGGTTGTGATTGGAATTGCACTGTGGGATAAAAACGACTTGGAAAATAACCTTTCTGTAAAGCTAATTTCTGCCTTCGGGGAATTTGATATTAGCCAAATGTAATCTACACTAAAGCCTTTAAGCAGAAAGAGGTTATATACACTTCGAAATGTTTCCACAGTTAGTTCAGCTAAAATCTTTTGCATTTTTGAAATTGTTGGCGAACTTGTTAATAAAACTTTACATTTTGCATGTTTGTTCCAGTGTAATCCACTCAGCCCACCTTGCCAATCATCCTTGTTTAGTGTTTTATTCTGATTGGAATTTGCTTTTTCACCTTCAGCTAAGACCAGTATGGGCAAATTTATTACTAATAAATTTTGCAAGCTCACATTATTTTTTCTTTTTGAAAGGTAGTGGTAATTGATAAAACAACAATTTGTGAACAGCTCCATTACAGGAAAATATTCTTTTTTAATTTTAAAAAGCTCGGAAAATGGAATTTCCTTCTTTAAGTCATTTACTGCATTTGTCTTGCAGTATTTGACACATCCAACGTTAGAATCTTCTTCCGTGCATGGCAGCCCGTTGCACTCTGCAGATTCCGCACAAACTACTTTATCATCCTGGCAATTTTTGAGCGTATAGCACCATTTTCTAGTTATATTTTTCTTTCTTTCATTGGCGACTTCTCCGTCACAGTATTTCCAGCACCAGTTGTCCTCCCTCCTTTTTCTGCAACGGTTTCTTGGCTCTTGAGCAAGTAATCTGGTAGATTTAATGCATGACGTTACGCACTGGAAATCACTGGAAACCTTACAATGAACCCCGCCACATTTATAAAGCTTGGAGCATTGTTCAGTAGAATTTTCGTCTTTGCAGGACGCTGCCGTGTAACACCAGGCCTCTGAGTTTCCAATGCAGTAGCGCCAACAACCATTCCCAGAACAGCCGTAGGTTCCATTTGGGTCTATTTTAAAACTTGGATATTTACTTTGTACTGATTTTATGTTAGATATAAAGGCTAGAAGAAAGTAATAGCTAAGCTTTAAAACTAATCTCTTGGAATTCCAGGCCATTTTTGAAAGAAATGTTTCTACCGCGAGTTTTTAAAAATATGAAATAATTATCTCTATGTTTTAATAATACAATATCACAACTAGTGTGTAAGTAAGAAGAAATCGACTGTTTAAATGAATTTTTTAACCAAGAATAAGAATTAACCCGAGGTAGCTTGGTTTGTGAGTTGATAGCATTATACTAATTACAAAATGATGTGGTCAGGTACTTATGCAAGTTGTTTTTCGGAAAATTGTCTTTAAAAGGGCAAAGGTGTTTGAACCTTGTTTCCAACAGTGGAGAAGCAACCTTGAGAGTTAGGTGTGCATAGTACAATTACTTTGTACAAAACATATCTACAATGTCTTGTTTTAAGCGTTTTACATAACTAGCACTGACTACTGAATTTATTACTTTTGTAATTAACAAGAAAACTTAAATGATAGAAAGATCTGCTCAGACCCATGTCTGAGCATTTTCCTTTTGTAACACGCCATAGGCTTTTAGGTAAAGTTTTTTGAACTGCTTAAAATTCCACAACTTATTTTAATTAAAATTAATCACTCTTTTCTTTTACTTGTTTAAACAAATAAGAGCTATATTTTGGAGTTAATTAAAACTAAAAAACACGATAGATGTGTCCGTCTTTTAAATATTTAGGAACAATTTACATGCCGTTATCGTATTGTAATTATTATATTCTATCCCACCCTTATATATCCATATTAATTTTATTATTCGCCCTATGTAAAATTTTGTTGTATGACCAGCTACCTAAAAACCTAATTTAAGTTTATTGAGTGAGAAACATATTATATCATTTTACTCAGTCATTTGAGTTAAACAAATGGCCATACCGGCTTTATATGTTCAATTCGTCAGAGCATTGTGAAACACTTGCAATCGAGGACAAGGCTTTTGTATGAAATTTAAAAATTTCAACTTGCCAGTTTGATGACCAGTTTCTTCCAAATATAATTAAACTTGATTGGGTGGGGAGACAATCAGCGTTTCACGCAGAGTCATTTGAGTTAAACAAATGACAATGCCGGCTTTATATGTTCAATTTATCACGGTATTGTGTAACACAAGTATTCGAGAACGGGTCATTTATGACAAGTTTCTTTTAAAGATAATTTAAGAGCATTGGTAGTGAAGGCATACAACGTTTCAAGCAGTCATGTGATTTAAACAAATAAAGGACCATCGCGGCTTTGTATCAATTATTCAAAGATAATATAATTTCAATGGCTGTGGAGCCATACAACGTTTCACGCAGAGTCACTGAAAGTAAACAAATTACCAGGCCGGCTACATATGTTCAATTTGTTACAGGTTTGAGGTAACACAGGTACTCGTAGACGGGTCTTTTGTATCAATTTTTAAATTTTAAATTTAACTGTTTAATAACAATTTTCTTTCAAAGATAATTTAACTTCATTGGCTGTGGAGACATACCACGTTTCACGCAGAGACACAGAAGGTAAACCAATTATCATGCCGGCTTTATCTGCTCAATTTTCGACGGGTTTGGGGTAAAACAAGTAATCGAAGACGGGTCTTTTCTATCAATTTTTAAATTTTAAACTTGACTGTTTGATAACAATTTTCTTTCAAAGATATTTTAATTTCATTGGCTGTGGAGCCATACAACGTTTCACGCAGAGTCACTGAAAGTAAACAAATTACTTTGCCGGCTTTATATGTTCAATTTATCACGGGTTTGGGGTAAAACAAGTAATCGAAGACGGGTCTTTTCTATCAATTTTTCCGGGGACGCAGCGGAGCTGACCACCTTCCTCCCTTGCAAGCCGAACTCAACCAAAGACCGATTCCCCCGCGTTGCCGTCAGTGATTACCCAAGTGGCTCAGTGCGAGCGGCCGGGGTCTCCCCGCAGTTAGTAGCCGACGGCTGGCTGGGTTCAAAGTGGCAGTCGAGTTCAAATCCCTTTCTGAGGACGCAGCGGAGCTGACCACCTTCCTCCCGTGCAAGCCGAACTCAACCAAAGACCGATTCTCTCGCGTTGCCGTCAGTGATTACCCAAGTGGCTCAGNGGGTCTCCCTGCAGTTAGTAGCCGACGGCTGGCTGGGTTCAAAGTGGCAATCGAGTTCAAATCCCTTTGCGGGGACGCAGCGGAGCTGACCACCTTCCTCCCGTGCAAGCCGAGCTCAACCAAAGACCGATTCTTTATGGCAGGAATTTTATGAAGATATTTCTTAGGTCGAACTTACTGCAAAAGCAACGAACTTGACATGGATCCGTTTAATATTCTTTCCTGAAGATTAAACTCAACTTTAAACATGTTTCTAGTGCCACAATAAATGTTTAATATTTTTAGTAAGAAAACTTTAAAAACATTCCACAATAAAGAGAACTCTTCGCCCGGGGCAATCGTCTTGGTGGTGACGACGGAAAATGTTTCAGTGAAAGGTTCTTCATATAGTGCTCCACATAATCCATATCCTTCAATAATACAGGCCTTGAACGCCATTACTATACTCCAAGAAAAATTACGATTTGCAAAATGCTCATTTTTAGGTGATTGCAAATATTTGAGGGCAAATATAACACCACAAAAACTGATTTGAAACACTGTAGGCTGGATCTAAATCTAAATCAACTACTGATGACAACTGTGCAAATATTATTTCCGAAAATGTGCAAAAAATATTTCATAAATCATAACGTATTTTATTTCATAGTACAGTAGTAAAGAGTAAAAGTTTGAAAAAAGCTCTGGAAATTTTCCATTATAATTTCAAAACTCTATCGGGTTATTTGATGAACTCGTTGTTGATGATTGCGTAAAAGATTTTGTCTGCTGAAGGCCATGGGACAGGCGTCACATTGATGAGGTTTCTCTCCTAAATTATTTAATTTATTAAATTAATTAATATTAAACTAATTTATTTAAAAGAATAAAATCCAAACTGATCTTTAAGACTTGTTTTTACCTAAATGCACTTCTCTTTCATGGATGAGGCGATTTTTCTCACTCACAAACACCTTCCCACACTGGGCACAGGTCGGTTTGAAACCCGGATACGGATGTCTGTCCTTCTTGTGCCTTTCCAGTTTTGCTTCAGTTTTAAAAAAGTGATTGCAAATTCCACACAAAAATTGTTCATCCAATCCTATAACAAAAAAGGCTTAATTAATATTTAAATTAACAATGTTAATAGCTAAAAATAATTACTCGAGTGAATCTTCAAGTGGCCTCGAAGACCTCGTATGCACTTGAACTGCTTTGGACAAAGTTGACAGATTAATTTTTCTCTTGTATGAGTTCTCATGTGGACTTCCATTGCCTGGGCTGTGAATTTACGGTTGCAAACTGAACAAGCTTGCTTTTCATTTCCTTTCAAAAGCTTTTTCTCTTTTCCATTCCAATCAGGGCAGGCTGTAGAACAAAAACGCCGTTAGTTTAAAAAATAAAATCAGAGTTTAAGTTTTATTCTACCTTCGTGTTTTCTCAAGTGCATCCGCAGTTTACGAAAGGTTTCCAATTGGCGTTTACAAATCTGACATTCAAAATGAACTCCTGCAGCAGTCCGGTGGTCCCAAGCATGCCGAGCCAGAGCTACTTGGGTTTTAAATCTTTTACCGCAAATATTACACTCAATAAGAGTTGAAGAGCCAGGCCGAATTTTATCTTCATGAGTAGATTTTAAATGATCTTGGAAGTCAAGCAACGTTGTAAACGTCGAGGGGCAATGAGGACATTGGAAAAGATTTGCAAGTTCCCTTTCCAACCCGTGGTCTTCCGGAAGGGCGGAAACAAATCTTTCCAGGAGGAGCTTTCTGCTTTGTAAATGAGATTTTTCATGGATTTTTAGCTGTACTTCTGAAGAAAACTTTGCCTCGCATTCGGGATCTCCACACCGATAAGATTTTTTCAGAGTTACGTGATTTCTCAGGTGTTTAATAAAAGAATCTCTTAAATTGAATCGGGAAGGGCACTTTGGGCATTTAAATGATTTCTTGTGGGTTTGCACGTGATGGACAAACTCGTCATTGAAGGAATAAGTTTTTGGACAATGAGGGCATTTAAACTCCCTAAGACAAATAATCTCAAAAGGGGATATTTTTTCCTTGTGGATTTGAGCTACGTGGTTGATAAGCTCATACTTTCTTACAAAACCCTTAAAACAACGCGGGCATTGATAAGGTAGTTTACTCCTGTCGTGGGTGAACCGATGCCGGGTTAGGTCACCTTTTAAGTGGAAAGCTTTTTGGCAAATGTCACATTTATTCTTCTTGCTTATATGACGCTGCATATGTTTTCGAAAACCCGCATAGGACAAGCTTGTTTTTAAACAGACCTTGCATTTTAAAGAATCTACTTCCGGTTTTGTATATGTTAGAGAAAAATCTTCAATTTCTGGTAGCCAGTCATCATCTGGACCTTCATCCGGGATTTCCTCCTTCACTGTTTCAACAAAACTTTCAATACCGGAAGTGGAAGGCTTCGCAGAAGATTTAAGAGAGTTAACTGAAGCAAGGTTATCGTAATTAAAATTGTATTTTTGTTCAGGCACTTCACAACGCCTTGAAATGACAACTCTTGGCAAGCTACTGTTTATTTTTAACTGCGATTTAGCTACAAACATTTGCCGAAGTTCTTTCACTATTTTAAAGTGCTTCAGTGCTTGCTCATCTTCAGTTCCAAATGATTCTTCAGATTTTAACTTTACAAAAATACCTTTCAAACTTGATTTCACTTTCATTTTGCATATTTCAAGGTTTCTGTATTGTTTTGTAAAACTTTCAAAAATCATTTCACAATCACTGCATAAACTCACTCGAACTTCTGTTTTGTTTAAAATTGATAACGGCTTTTTGGTTAGGGACTGAACATGAGTCAAGTTTATTTTTAAATATTGGAAAATAGTTTTTAACGAGTACTTTTTAATTCGAATGGTGTCAAAATTGTTCAAAGATTCATTGGAGATCTTTTCAGAGCATAGAAAACAGTTTTTAAAGGTGTTTAAACAAAACTGATATCGTTTCCGCTCCATTTTATTTAATTATTGTTAATTGCTTGACAATAAAGATAAACTGATGCATTAAATTTTACTTTTTTCCTTTCAATCTCAGCTGCTTAGCTCAATAGACTTACATTGCATTCTTTTAAAAAAGCAAACCCAAGAGCTTTTTCTATAGAATTGCATGCAGCAGTATTGCAAGTATATATTTCAGCTATGCTATTTGAATGTAGAATCTCCAATAAAAGATTCAATGCTTTCACAAAGCTACGCAAATGAAAGACATACAAGGAAATAGAGGCGTTCTCATGCTTGCTCACTTACAATGCTCATATAGAAAGTTTTTGAAGTAAATGTTATGGAAATGATAAGCAATTAATTAAACATTTGAAAGGGGAAAACAAAGAGAAGAAAAACCATGATGTGAATATTCAACATAAATGTAAGATTCGTCCGGGTGTCTTTGTTAAGAAATGGGAAAGCAGGAAATGAAAAGTC
>JAANSO010001714.1:0-15795 GCA_036507315.1 Lepidocyrtus fimetarius | reverse complement strand
TGTCGCCATAGGAAAATTCCAAGCACACAGTGAAGTACGTGTTTTATCTTCAAAAAACTACGCCATTTCTCCAAAAGCTGTGGAGCAATGAAGCTCTACAAAACAAGTACTTGGCCAGTGACCATCCTCTTCACATTGCACAATCTCCTGGTCCTCGTCACCATCCACCGATCCACCTCACTCCAAAAAAAAGTACAGAAAGGATTACCAAAGTGGAGCTGACGACGAAGCGAATGGTTTTATGATGAAGTCAATATTCCCAGAGTTGCTGAAGGAGGACGCGCAGTAGTCACATTTGGAATACACTGACTTCTCTTCATCATAACCTTGCTACTTCATCACACGGCCGACGGCCACTACTCTCGTATACACTGCGGAGACTCTGGATACCACACTTTCTACCATGGAACTGATAGAGAACTTCTATTCTACGTGTTAAACAACAAGCGACATGTCTTGTGAAGCTTGGACGGAAAAATGACTTTGCTTGCCAGCCTTTTTTTCTCTTCTGTGGCTCCCTTTCCTTTTAGGTAGCTCTTGCATAATCCCGTGAAGAAATGAGATATCCTTCAGCACCACCAGCTCTATGGCTTACAAAACGTTTGTATGGATTCAANAAGAAATGAGATATCCTTCAGCACCACCAGCTTTATGGCTTACAAAACGTTTGTATGGATTCAACATGGAAAAGTACGACCCTCTCTTCCCTTTTCTTTCTCTAAAAACTCTCTTCCTGTCTCATTCTCCGTACAGCTTACGTATATACACAAAGAGCCAGATAGCGAAGCTTCACTTCACTCTGGTGAGCTTTTGGTGATGATATGGAGCTCTCATAGTAAATGATCCTGCTAGCTCAGCAATAAAGACAAAGCAAAACTCTGAAATGGAAGTGGAACGAAGAAACAGGCCAGGGTTTTATGTGCGTGTTCTTTTATTGCTCCTGGTGCAGTGAGGCACACGCAGAGGTATGATGAAGGTGGTGGTGAAGGAGAGGAGAGAGAGGGGCCGATATTTGCCATTGTATGTAATGAGTACCATGTTATGATGAAGCGAGGGAAACCACTTAAAATTTTTATCTACAGCAAACAAAAAGCTGCGGCAGCAGAAGTTGTTGAAGCCAGTGTTTCATCAATTTTTTTCCATGGTGTATGGATAGAGAGAATGCAGACAAACTATGTGAGCTCTCTGTTTCCCCTACTTCAGCTATTGCTGTGAAGCTTTAATAAGTTTTACGAAGGCGATTAACAAGCTTAGATGCAATGCCAGGAGCAGGCAAAAGCGGTGGTGGTTGTGTGGCAAACAGGATAAAGGATTATAATGGAATGGAATACCAAGTTTTTTTTGAGGTGGCAGAGAGTCGCATTGCTATGGCTCGCTTGGGCTCCTCACATACAAAGTTCTATGCTACGCGATGATGAAGCTATGATGATGACGATGATGATCAAATGGCATGATGATGGACTCTGTTTCCTTCTCGTTCGCTGCCAATGGCAATAGGGCAGGCATGGAAAAAGAAGGATAATGATTATTGCGTGAAGATATGCATGGATATCAATTCTCTCATGTTCTGTGTACCCCGTCCTTCTATCTCCTTCAGATCTTCTTTGTGGCTTGGCTACTTCTCTCTAACATGGAATGGTGGTGAATAGTGATGGGCTTTACATTCGATACTTTTCAGGGCTATTTCCTTTCTCCAAAAAACTTTACCGATTGTTGATCAAGTCGCGGTGATGAGAGAAGCAATAGAATTTGGCTGATTATGGAGAAAAAGGATATGTGTGGCGACGACAGCTGCGGTTACGCTTCCTTTCTACGTCGTAATTCACAGTTCAATCTCATTAGAAACTGTTTCATTGGTTTTGGGGGCTACTTAAGAAGCGATATGAAGTTAAGTATGAAATGGATTTACATGGAACAGTGAAAGATTACGTGCGCTGCACCATCATGAGCTTCAATATTATTATCATCAATATGGTACAAATACAGTGGAAGCCATTCCAAAAGTTGTTTGTATATTGGGGCAGTATTTTCAGCATTCCATGGTTTTACCATCGTCAGCTACAGCGTACCCATTACAATAGAAAACTTGCGTTTCAATCACAATGCGTCAGCAAAAGTGGCAACTTTGTATCAATATTTGTGAAAAAATGATGTCATTTGCAAGATTTGGTGCTTATGTTGAAGCACTTTTGTAATGGTTTACGAGGTTGATATGGAATACCTGTGTGAAATATCTCACATAAGCCTGTAATATAAAATAATTTCGCTTGTACGCAATTGCAAGCTAATTTTTGTAAATCTCTTTCTTGACATTTGTGGTCATTAAAACTGTCATTATTGTTACCGTCAGGTTATAAAGGTCTCTGGGTTTAACGTCCGTACATTAGTCAAATCATAATTACGTTAATGATGATTGCAATTTCTTCATTTTGCATGAGCATTGTACATAATTGAAAGTACGTACATCGATGTAATTGTCAATATTAATTTGGAAGATTTAAAATAATGAACCTGATATTTGCATCAAAATTCGAGCAATTTTCTTTTCTATACGAATAAAGCTGCTGGAGAAGCCGGAAAAATTACACAATTTGTCATCCCAAGTTTTGAACTGGATATAAGCTTATTTACTACAATAACAATTGCTAAATGTTAATTTATATAATAAGAAGAGTAAATAGACAGATTGTTGTTTGTTATGCAATATGGTTCACTTTTATCACGAGATATCATTCATTATTATGCCATTGCCATCATCATTTCAGGTTCAAAATCAAGCACAAAACTATTGTAAGAGAAAATATTGTATTCAAGTGCTTTGTAGTAGCTGAAAATTGCTCTGACTTGACTCTGGAGGAGAATCAATATAGGGAGAAAAGAATGACAGAAAGGAAGTTGCTACTGTTATGGGTTTTCATATATCGGCAGCCAAAATCCGCTTTATAGCCTAAAAAGAGACTGAATTTCTGTTATACTGTTGTGTGATATATTCTTATTGTGGTCAGTACAAGTTATCCTTGCTGACAATGCTTCTTAACTTTATCGTCAGAAAATGCCTGGCACGGCTCATGCATAAGATATTTTCTATTATTCGTTGAAAAGTCCTCCACTTAAGAAAATTTCACGTAGTACTCACATAATATGAAGCAAATTAAGGCTTGAAGGGTAAATGTGGCTATCGACATGAACAAAAAGGGCTGAAGGGTTTTAGGTGTATGTATGCGAGGTGAGGAAATGTACCCGTACCTCGAAACTGTTCCTTTTTAACCTTAAATCCTTATAATCCTGGATATTTTATGAAAGTTAGTCGATCGGTACAATTATCTAAATGTATTATTTTAAAATTGAGCATTTAAAAAATTAACTGATTAGTAATGTTACCATTTCATTAGTTGCATAAATTAAATGAATTCTGCCCAGTAAACAAATTATGGCTTTAGAGATTAATGAGTTGATGAATTACTTGCTCATGATTATGTCATATCATAAAATAGTTTTTTTGCTTAAACTTTCCTACAAAACTTTTTTCTCGTTAGTCTTATAGCGGAAAGTGGTATAGTAAGTAGTTCACCAATAGCAAACATAAAGGCGAGCATACAAATCCAAAACCGGAACATAATACAAAATCTATTTATTCACTTCACTCATAAGATTCATCATCAGCTGCACAAATGTACATTTTTAGTCTGAAAGTGAAAATAAACTAAAACCGGACATTTAATCGAGATTTTAAATGCACACTTAATTGTTATATACGGTGTGATAGTGATATTAGACTTTCCCAGCAAAACATACAGTACTTATTGCGAAGATTTCCTCATAAGAACTTGTCAAAGACATATTTTGAATTAATAGAAGAAAGTCGTAAACTTAAATCCCAGCAAAATGTTCCGATCAACTAAATACTTTAATTAAACACCCACCAATCACTTTGGAAAACATGATCCCACTTGGGCTAATCACAGTGTTTGGGACGTTAGCAATTAGATCGCCAATGTGGACGTTTATATCATTCTTGTTGCTAGTCATATCCCTTCACGTCATTTACAAACGGATAAGGAAGAAATGTAGCAGTTTCTATTTCAGTTTTACCATTTGTTCGTTAGTTGGGGCTCATTTGGTGAGTATTCAAATAAATTATTTAATACTACAAATTAGTTTGTACTAACATAAAAAATATATATACTTAATTTTCCACAGGTCTACGAACTAATTGGAACTCCTGTAATGAGAATCACCTATCTGGAGTACACAACAAACATTGGACTATTCACATTAACACTCTATCTTATCTACAGAACAAAAATCGCGATAAATCAACCACCACCTTCCTCTGGTCTGCTGGCAACGCAACCGCCACCCCAGTTAACTCCGAATAAACCACCTTATGACTTACTGCCGCCGCTGCCAAACAACAATTCCAAACCGTGACCATCACTGTGTCTGGCTAAATGTTTGCATAGGAAAATGCAATAAATATTGGTTCTTGGGGTGTCTAACTGTAGGATCTTGCTGGATTGGGTTAATTACAAACATATTTCTTAATTCTGTTTGCTACCCAGTTAGTATCTTTTCGACTAGCTTGTTCAGCAGTAGTTCGGTAGTTGGGGGTTCGCATCATTACGGATTAGTTCCAGTGAGTTGTCCCGAGGCTTACGTTAAGACTGAGTAAGTAACATGAATTTTTAATTGATGAAACCATATTCAATAACTGTAAAAACTGTTTAATTAATTGAATTGTTAAACATTTTATCTCTATTGCAGCGTCACGATCGGGTTTGTGACAAGTATCTACGGACTCATAGTGTTGCTATTCGTGTTAGCAGTGCTTATCCACCAGTTATCTCTACTCTATAGAGGGGTGTCGTACATAGAACTTAAATATTCAAAGAAGCAAGTGAGTCGGGGTAGTAATAAACCTGTGAACAGTACCTCCTCTTCGGCTGTTAGTACGGAGTAGAATTTTAAAACGAAATACGGAAAGAATTAATTTACGTAATACTTTTACGTAAACTACTAACAAGACTAGCATTAAAATTTTTGTGATATAAAACGATCCCTGTGTGTTTTCGTGTCAGTTGGTCAGATATGAATTTTTTCGTTTCGTTTCGTTATTAAAATTAACAATTTTTTGTTACGCTATACATAAATGAGATTTTACAATATGAATCGCACTAAAATTAATAATTTTTAGCTTCATCAATTTTTAGAAAGAAATTATGAAGTTTGTACGATTTAATTGTTGTGATGTGCTTGTATTTAAGTTCTGAAGGTATTGTTTTAAAAATTTCTAATTAAGTACAAACTCAATACGACGTATGTGACAAAATTGTCGCCAATATGTTAGTGGTTATATTTTATTGATCTCATAATATAATTTTGTCATTTAAAGCATACTTTATAAGTTATGAACGATTAAGAGGTATCGTATGTAAATCAAATATATTCACACGTTAAAAATAAATGTTTTAGGTATTATATAATAAAAATTATGTTTTCGTTGCACAATATTTTTTGGAACCATTGATGTCATAAACACGGAAAATAAATTAATTCTTCATTCAACTGTTTTGTTTTATACTAATTGTCAAATAATATTTTATTATAAAACACATATTTGCATTCTCTTTGGATTAATTTGAGTGGTTTTTGTGCACTACATTATTATGTGGGTTGTGTATATAGCTGGTGTAGATAACCGAATCCCTATTCCTATCCCATAGGCATGTCAACATTTTGGCTTGATAAATGTAAAGAAACTACCAAGATTGTGCGAGGAATGTGGATAAAGTACATAATGACACAAGATGATCATTTTTACATGATGATAAAGTTCAAGATCAAATGATAACAGCAACTAGATTCTCTTCTCCCTGGAACTGCATCAACATCACGTCCCATTTTGTGGTGTTAGATAAAGTTTCTTGACACTAAATCAAGCCTTGATTTCACCAAGATATTTAAAAATTATTGAATAAACATTTTATAACTATCGGCCCCATTTCCTCTAACTTGATTCATGATAATTAATATGAAGCTCACCCAAGGCATTTTCATAACAGGATGGTGATAATGGTCATGGATGAGACATCGAAAAAATCCATACTTTTAGCGCATTGAAATAGCTCGTCGCATTCTATTAGCCTACGAGAAGCCAGTCTGTTACTAAAAAACGGATCACAATTCTCATTTCTTACTAGTCTTGCCAAAGAAGTGTAGATTAGTACATGTGGAGTTGAGTGTGGACTTGTGGAGGAAAAGGTGATTCGTGTACTATGCTGGGTGAAGTAAAGAAAAGTGTTTTTACTTTCTCGGAAATGTTTTAATTAAATTTAATTTCTTCTATTCTGCGTTAAATTTGAACTAGAAGACAGAATATTGGTGTATTTTAAGACTAAACATTCTAGTTCACGTGCAGAAATAGTGATTTTTAAAAGAAAAGTAATTGGATTCGCAAATTTATTAAATCGTACATTATACAAGGAAAATTAGCCAAAACCGCTCATTATCTTGTCTCTCTCGTGTCTATATTAAAGAAAAGAAACTTCACTTGTTGAAGAAAAATCGTTTTTACTATTATTTCTTGACCTTGAAATATCATCCATATCCACACGTTTCCCGTTTCTAGCTGTGGTTCAGCAGCCGTGAAAATAATAGAAAACGTTGAGGCTGTCGTAGGTGTAGCATGTGCATATTGCATGTCTTTTTAAACGTAATGTCACGGATGGCATTATTTTTGTAAAGAAAACTTGCTGAAGAAGAACTTCCGTCTTTTGGCATTTCAAGCCGAGACACCTTCGGATCAATAACAAAAAATGGAGAAAATAGAAAGTCTTTCATCTGAACAAAGTCTACAAAAGGGTACGCAATGACTTAAAATATCAGAATTTCATATACAAATCTAAATTCATGGATTTTTAAAATTTTTAAACAGCAACTCCACAACCGTCATCTCGAATCATCAATTCAACAAGACTAACATTGTTTTTATTATTTTTATACTGCACTACAAACTTTATATATCAAAGATTTACTTTAAACTTTCTACTAGTATGTATGCATAAACCAATACGGTTAAGTGAACCAGCTATTGGGCTTGATGATAATATCGCTCCCATCTTTGATAATGTAACAAATTGGAGCGATTCTATTAAAAGTAGTAGTTTACTTATAACGTCCAATGATCTAGAGAATAATTCAAGTCAAGAAACAAGTGAAAGCAATGCCAGTGAAAGTAAGGATTGGATATCCTCAAAAAATATTTTTGAATTGGAAAGTAAGAAATGTGGGGCAGGGTATAGGAAAGTGAATAATTCTGATGCAACGGATTCTAGTCAAAAAGATTATTTCCAGGAGTTTTCATGGTCTAAAGATACGCAAGGGAGTGTTATTGCTGCGTATTATTATGGACTAACGTTCTCACAGGTGAAAGTTATTATATTGTATAAATAGACGACGTCATTAGTCATTAATTTAACAAATATTTTCTTTGTAGATTCCATGTGGCTGGTTTGTAGATCATTTCGGGGCTAAGAAAGCAATCCTACTGTCTCATTTTGTAATCAGCATTATGAGTTTACTCAGCCCTGTGGCAGCGGGACTAGGCCCTGCGTATTTATTTGGAGCTAGATTGCTATCTGGAGTAGCAAATGTAAATTGAAGAAACATTGATCAAATAATAGGTAATTGTAGAATAGGTCAATCCAAAACTTATTGACTTTCTTTTTGTCACATAAAAGGGCGCCGCAATGCCATCAATATTCGTACTTGCCACCCGCTGGTGCGGAGATTTGGAACGAGGTTCTTTGCTAGGTATTATGAGTGCCGGATTTGGATTAGCTGCTGCAGTGGTTTATCCTATTACTGCGTTTTTCTGCGAAAGATTCGGATGGGAATCTAGTTTCTACTTTGGGGGAGGAACTGGCGTCCTTTGGTGCATACTGGCTCTTTTCATTATCTATGAATGGCCTGAGTTGCATCCTAGGATTGGAGAGGGAGAATTGCTTTTTATACAACGCAATAGGGCTGTTGAGTATGGCGGTGCGGGCAAGAGAAAGGTATGGACAAAGAAAGTAAATATTTAGACTGTGTCTGATTTCCAAATAATAACTTTCTTATTTTTTAGCCCGTATCCCCACCTTGGAAATCAATGCTAACTTCAATTCCAGTCTGGGCATTTATTTTCGCTAATTTTTGTACCTTCTGGTGCTTTCTCACTATAAGCGCCTACCTTCCTACATATCTACAAGAAGTTTTGAATCTCGACATATCAGAAGTGAGTTTTGGTACAAAAAATAACTAAAATTGTACAATTTGGGATGATAAATGTTGAAATTTATTTTACTAGAATGGTCTCCTGTCGGCTATCCCGTATATTGGTATGATGACGGTGCATTTCCTTGCAGCTTTCTCTTTTGATTTCTTTCGAAGAAGGAATGTATCTGTTACTGTGCTTAGAAAGTCGTACAATTCCATAGGTAAAATTATAGTTTGTTTTTTAATTGCAAAATGCTAAAATTCTTTCAATATGCTTTAATTATAGGAATGTTCTCATCTGGAACTGCAATCATCCTAATCTCACTAATCTCATGTGAAAACATACCAGCAGCAGTATTCCTCCTAACTTGTAGCCAAGCATTTCTAGAACTACCCTTAATGGGAGGCTACATGTACAGTATTTTCGAGATTGCCCCAAAATACGCCAGCAGCTTGACATCATTATGTAACACTTTTGGGTTACTAACTGGGTTTGTAACTCCAGCAGTTGTTGCTTACCTAACTGCAGACGGGACACTGGGGCAGTGGATGATTGTGTTTTACTTAACTGGTGGGTTGATGATTGCGGGTGGGCTAGTTTACTTAATTTTTGGAAAGTGTGAGTTGTTGGACTGGGCGAAAGAGGGTGGGGGAAGTGAAAATGAGAACAATGATGGAGTGGGAGGACATACAAGTTTAGAAGAGCAGGATGATGAAGTGGGAGGTGAGGTGGAAAGCAGACTGATTGATAATAGTGGGGTGCAAAGTATTGAAAGTGCTTAGTTTTAAGTTTTATTCAGTTTTGTAATGATTTTATCCACACAGTAGTACAATACTATAGTAATTTGATTCAAAAGGTAAAACAGGATTGATTTCATTTTGATTCTTATTCTCATATATATGTACAAGAGTTTTTTTCTGTTAAATGCTATCACCTCTACTAAAAACCACAAAATCGTTATAATACTGCCAACAACCCAGTGTTTAATAATAATTATTTGCACATCTCCGGAAACTGCTGAAAATGTTTCCTCAGTCATTCCATAATTTTTCGTTCGGGCGTATTTGCAGTCATCTTGACAGTAAATTATTTTATTGTTTAGTTCACCCTGTTCCCATTCTTTTATTTCTATTTGTGAAACATAGTTCAAGTTCTCTTGATAGCGGTTGATCCCAGCGTCTCTCTTCAGCTCCTTAATATACTTTGCAACTACCCAAACATAATCTGCTGCCCTTTTATTTTTGAAATAGTGACTCCATCTTTTAATCAATCCAGATCCCTCCAATATTGCTAAAGTTTCAGTACAAATAGGAGCAAAGTAGTTGTTTTTAATTGTAAAATAGGTGAAGAAATCAAATACTGAAACTTGAACTGATTTAGCAATCCAGAAATCCCCAAGGGTTAATAAAGTTGCAGATAATTGATTAATATGCTTTTCCGTGTCAAAAAATATGAACGGGTTGGAAAGGGAAATTGTATAGTTCGATTCGTTACCAAAATCATCATCATAATAATACAAAAAATTTGTTTCATTTGACATTACTTTAATTGATAATTCAACGTCTTCAAAATGATAGAAAAACGTGTTGTTCAAAAGTTTCTTGTACAGTTCTGCCTGATAATTTTGAAATATTTCCAATGCATCAATTATTTCTTTTATTTGAAACCTTAAGCAAGACTGAATATGCCTGACATGTCCCACCGTGCATTTGGAATTCGTCCCAACGCTGAACTCACTTCCGGTTTTTTCAACCAGCTCTTCCAGACTAGATGGGACTTGAGGATACACTGTGTAACTTAGCGAAGAGAACACGTCTGCTTGATACACTTGTGGAACTATAAAGATCAGGAGACACCAAAGTAGCCAAACACCCATTATAACGGGTTTCTTAATTTCCAAAAGAATTTGTCCTGAAGGAGGTTGTTGTATTAAAAGAGCGTATAAATCCAGCCAAGCACCATTTACAAACTTATAAAAAATATTCCGCTTAGTCCACAACTCATCTTTGGAATATTTACATAATTCGAAATATTTACTGCAAGCAAATGTTATTGCTGTTAGGAAACTTGAGAAAATTAGTAAAAGCCAAATTTGACCACCAAACGGCTTCAGCAAACCATTTACCCTCTGTTTAACTTTGAACGCAGCATGATCTCTTTGAATAGCAATAAAAGAATATTTCCAATTCGTGAGCCCATACGGCAGATAAACGTCTTCAAAAATCTGAAAATTTCGTGTAGCCTTGATTGTCTTTATTTCTGTTATTATTGCATTTAAATGATCTCTTGCATAATTATCAGCATTCAGCATCGGCTGCACTCATATATGTAAAATTGTGCTTTCTTGCAAGAAGGAAAATCGCACAAGTAGTTTCATGATTTTTTAAATCTGTTTTATCATAAATCTTGCATAACTTTTGAGTATAGAAGTTATAGCCATTGCGTTTATAACGGTCAACTGCTTCGGATAAAACAATACCGCCGGTCATATCACTGTGGAGTTCCTTCCATAACTTAAAAATCACTTCTATTTGTGAGGTTTTTTCGTCCACAGTTGGAAGTTCTACCGAGATTAAGTGTGAACCACTTTTACAACGCCGAGGACAAATAAAAGTCATTCTTTGGTAATCCAACATAGCAAGAAAAACTGCAGGGCCGTAGTTATACTCCACTAGATGATTAAATACATCGCTATACGAAGGTTCATCTGTGGTGATTATAATCCAAATAAACTGCGGTTGAAAAATCTTTTCAGCGTATTGAAAAAATCTGGACAAAAACATAGTTCGGAGGTCAGGGACGAGTGCTACGGTACAAGAAGAATGTCTTGTAATACCAGAAACTTTATTTCGTCCCCAGTTGGTCAAATTCCTTTTCTCAAGTAGACTTTCCTTAGCTGTCGTGTAACTTAGCTGGAATTGATCAAAATTATCGAGGAACCAGTAAAATAGATCAATCCATGGATCTTCCTCCATGAAATGTTTGGTATTTGTACTACTAATACTGTTACCATCTTTGGAATTTTGCGCTTCATTCTTTACATTTCTGCTATCGTCCTGGCTGTCCGAATTTTTTTCTATGTAATGATTATAAGAGAATGTGCAGTGTTGAAAAATTGCCAATATTTGAGAAAAGGAAGTATTGGCTTCTACTAATTGGTGATTAATTTCACAAATCATGAGAAGATAGAAGGAAAAAAATACTGATACAATGCAGTTCATGGTTTTAATGTTTTAACTCCTAATTTTATTACGAAAATATTACATTTTATCATTTTGAAAACTCGGAAATGTTTTCATTTAAACCTTTTCAACACAATGCCACACAAGAACCACTTTGCTACAATTTTAAAATGACAAATGTGTGTATGTATTAATCATAAATCGATTAAAAAAGTGTCTCTTACTTGATTTAGCTACTTTTATAAAAAATTGTTTTCCAAATAATACAAACCAAATCCGGTACTTTACAACACAATTAGATATTAAAATTATTCCTTTCGCTTGGAAGGAAAACGATGATTGCTTTGCAATAAGTGGGGTATAATTAGAGAGTAAAATTAATCTGGTTGTTGAGTGAAACTAAGGTAAAATAATAATTAAGCAAAATAAATTACACTCCATTCTATTTCCGGTCTTTGTTTCGCAACAAATTTTTTTCCAAATCTAGAAGCACTTTGATATTTTAAAAAATATAGCATTTCACTAAGCATTTCATAAAAATAAGTAGTAAACCGCACTCATATTAAAATATTTTTTAAAACGCTCAACATGTACGCTACGATAACAATATATTTGCTTGGATTAATCTTTATAATTGGCTTTGGTATGATAAGCCTTGAAACATCAACACACAAGAAAACGCCACACTCATTACACGCATAGGAAAATCTCCTTTAAACTTTATAAGTATTAGTATGTAGGTATGCATAAACATATCCGCTTAAGTGAGCCAGCTAGGGCTTGATGATAATATCGCTCCCATCTTTGATAATGTAACGAATTGGAGCAATTCTATTAAAAGTAGTAGTTTACTTATTACGTCCAATGAACTAGAGAATAATTCAAACCAAGAAACAAGTGAAAGGAATGTCAGTGAAAGTAACGCGACGGATTGGATTTCCTCGACAAAGGATTTTTAATTGGAAAGTAAGAAATGTGGGACAGGGTATAGGAAAGTGAATAATTCTGATGCAACGGATTCTAGTCAAAAAGATTATTTCCAGGAGTTTTCATGGTCTAAAGATACGCAAAGGTTTGTTATTGCTGCGTATTATTATTATTATTATTATTATGGGCTAACGTTCTCACAGGTGAAAGTTATAACATTGTAAAAATATATGGCATTATTAGTCATTAATTTAACAAATAATATTTGTAGATTCCGTGTGGCTGGTTTGTAGATCATTTCGGGGCTAAGAAAGCAATCCTACTGTCCCATTTTGTAATCAGCGTCATGAGTTTACTCAGACCTGTAGCCGCGGGACTAGGCCCTGCGTATTTATTTAGCGCTAGATTGCTATCTGGTGTAGCAAATGTAACTGAAGAAAAATTGATCAAATATATGTAATTGTAAAATTCGTGGCTCAATCCAAACCTTTTCATTTTTATCACATAAAAGGGCGCGCCCAAAGCGCACAAAGCGCAGTAGTACAATACTAGTAATTTGAATCAAAAGGTAAAACAGGAGTTGATTTCATTTTGATTCTTATTCTCATATACAAGAGTCTTTTTCTGTTAAATGCTATCACCTCTACCAAAAACCCCAAAATCGTTATAATACTGCCAACAACCCAGTGTTTGATAATAATTAGTTGTACATCTTCTGAAACAGCGGAAAATGTTTCCTCGGTCATTCCATAATTTTTCGTTCGGGAGTATTTGCAGTCATCTTGGCAGTTAAGAAATTTATTTTTCAGTTCTCCTAGTTTCCATTCTTTTATTTCTATATACGAGTATGAAGAATATTTAAAACGTTCTTGATAGCGGCTATCCATAACGGCTGTATTCAGTCGCTCAATTTTCTTTAAAACTACCCAAACATGTTCTGACAACATTTTATTTTTAAAATAATGACTCCATCTGGTCATCAATCCAGATTCCTCCAACTGAGCTAGAGTTTCGGTATAAATTGGGGCAAAGTAGTTGTTTGTAATTGTAAAATAAGTGAAGAAATCAAATACTGAAACATAAACGGGTTTGGCAATCCAGAAATCTCCAAGAGTTAATAAAGCTGCAGATAATTCATTTATGTACTCTTCCGTGTCAAAAAATACAAACGGATTGGAAAGCGGAACTGAATAATTCCTTACTTTGCCAAAATCATCTCGATAATAATAATACAAACTTGTTTCATTTGACATTACTGTCATCGCCAATTCAAAATCTTCCATTTGATAGAAATATGTATTGTTCCAAAGTTTTTTGTACAGTTCAACCCGAGCGTCTTGCAATATTGACATTGCCCGAATTAATTCTCTTATTGAAAAATCTCTTAAGCAAGATATATACGTATCAGGTCCTGCTACGCATTCTGAGTTTGTGCCGATACTGAACTCATTTCCGGTTTTTTCAACCAGCTCTTCCAAGCTAGATGGGACTTGAGGATAAACTGTGTAACTTAATGAAGAAAACACGTCTGCTTGATAAACTTGTGGAACTATAAAGATCAGGAGACACCAAAGAAGCCAAACCCCCATTATGGGGAGTTTATTAATTTCCAAAAGAATTTGTCCTGAAGGAGGTTGTTGTATTAAAAGAGCGTATAAATCAAACCAAGCACCATTTACAAACTTATAAAAAATATTTCGCTTAGTCCACAACTCATCTTTGGAATATTTGCATAATTCGAAATATTTACTACAAGCAAATGTTATTGCTGTTAGAAAACTTGAGAAGATCAGTAAAAGCCAAATTTGACCACCAAACGGCTTCAACAAGCCATTTGCTCTCTGTTTGACTTTGAACGCCGCATGATCTCGTTGAATAGCAATAAAAGCATATTTCCAATTTTTAAGCCCATACGGCAGATAAATAGCTTCATAAACTTGGAAATTTGCTGTAGCCTTGATTGACCTTATTTCTGTTATTGGATTTAAATGATCTCCTGCATAATCATCATCGAGGGCACCCTTATATGTAAAATTGTGCTTTCTTGAAACCAGTAAAAGCGCACAAGTAGCTTCATGGTTTGCTAAAGCCGTTTTGTCATAAATTTTGCATAACTTTTGAGTATTAAAGTTATAGCCATTGCGTTTATAACGGTCAACCTCTTCAGAAAAAACACTACCCCCCGTCATATCACTGTGGAATTCCTTCCATAATTTAAAAATCACTTCTATTTGTGAGGGTTTTTCGTCCACAGTTGGAAGTTCTACCGAGATTAAGTGTGAACCACTTTTACAACGTCGAGGACAAATAAAAGCCATTCTTTGGTAATCCAACATAGCAAGAAAAACGGCAGGGCCGTAGTCATACTTTGCGAGGTGATTAAATACATCGCTATACGGAGGTTCATCTGTGGTGATTATAATCCAAATAAACTGTGGTTGAAATATCTTTTCAACGTATTGAAAAAATCTGGACAAAAACATAGTTCGAAGGTCAGGGACGAGTGTTACGGTACACAAAGAATATCTTGTAATACCTGAAACTTTATTTCGGCCCCAGTTAATCAAATTCTTTTTTTCAAGTAGACTTTCCTTAGCAATTGTGTAACTAAGCTCGAATTGATCGAAATTGTCGAGAAACCAATAAAATAATCCAGTCCATGGATCTTCCTCGATTAAAAGTGTTGTATTTATATTGCCATCTTTAGAATATTGCTCTTCATTCTTTACATCTCTGCTATCGTCCTGGCTGTCCGAATTTTCTTCTATGTAATGATTATAAGAGAATGTGCAGTGTTGAAAAATTGCTAATATTTCAGAAAAAGACGAATTGGCTTCTATTTGGGGAATAATTTTACAAAATATGAGAAGATAGAACGAAACAAATACTGATACAATACAGTTCATGGTTTTAATGTTTTAATTTCGAAATTAGGAAAATATTACATTTTATAATTTTGAAAACTCGGATATGGTTAAATTTTAACTTTATGCTAGACAGTGAAACTATTTTCTACAAATTTAGAATAACAATATGTATTAAATTTCATTATCATCAATCGATTTAACACGTGTTTCATACTTGATTTAGGTACTTTTTTCTAAATTACTTTCCAATTACTACAAAACAAATTCGGTACTTTACAACACAATACATACTGGTAGATATTAAATTTGCTTTAAATGTATGCCAGACATGTATTAATATACATATTACGTATATAAAAGCTTAGTTTATTATGTTTTTGAAATTACAACTACCCAATCTATGATATAATTTTCCAATAATTTAATTTTCTTCAAAGGGTAACACAGGGCTTCGTTTTACAAATATTTTACATTGAATTCGTAATGCTAAAATTGTTTTAAACAATTTAAATATTTGTTTCCTGTAATAAACAGTCAACTCTGTAAGAAAAAACAAAACAGT
>JAANSO010001713.1:0-15797 GCA_036507315.1 Lepidocyrtus fimetarius | reverse complement strand
TACAGAGCTTATATTTTTAAAAAGTATCTCCGCTGGTACAGTTTAAGGGTAGATCTCCTCCTCAGCAATCATCGTCATTAACCCGTGACTCAAATGCCATTGACTCATTTATCAAGGGAGAAAGGAGCGCATTATCATCATCTTTACTCTATTTTTACAAAATTCGAATATAAATGCTGCTTACACTGCTGCCGGAATGAACCTGCTTATTACCTGAACTTACATGTGAAAAATGGATAAAATTTTAAATCTCAGTCTTAGTTTTTAATGTGTAAATGACTTTTTGACCAGCAGCGTTTTAAAAAGAAGTATGTATGTAGCATAGGAAAGGAAAAAAGAAGAGATCAACGAACAACGGACGTGAACAGAAGCTCTATAATTATCTGCATTGCAAATCAAAAGCAGTAACAAATCCATTTCAGAGTGACTGATTTTATATTAGTCCTATTTTCCACAGAAAGGATTTATGTAAATTTAGTATTATCCGTTTGAAAAAGTTGCTTGAAAAAATGATTCCAACTTCTAAGGATTGAAAGTAATTAAAATTAGAAATGCTCTTGCAACTTTCTCACTTAAAAAGCTTTAAATTAAAATAGCAATATTGATGGGAGAACAAGTGTAAGAATTAAAATACTATTTAAAACTTAACCACTATAGATAGGTGGCTTTTTAAGAGATTTACCGATTTGTTAAATATTCCCGGGATAAAAGGCAATTGATTTTGTGTATGAGTAAATTAAGCATTTATTGACAAGAAACTGCCGTTATTACTTTTTAGAAAAGTCAAATAAATTATTGAGGATAGATAAGAAGAACTATTCCAACTTAAAGTTTGAAAAAATAGTTTATCAAATTGTTGTCCTCATTTACATAAATTAATATTATTCAGTTTTCAATTACATTTTTTGCCACACTCCACCTTGAAGGGAATGACCTACTTGGCAAAGGGTTTATGGATACGGGTTAGTGAAATTGCCTTTTATAATTTCTTCGCAGCTCTACCTCAATGTTAAACCAATATAATTCCTAAATTGTACAGAAAATCACCTAATTACCTGAAATTCTATTACATTCTGTAAATTTGCCAATGAGTCAATTATCCACTCAGTTTGAAAATAGTATTCTTCTCATCTCTAAACCGCGTTACAACGAATACAACATAGTATAATATTTAATTTCCCTGCTGAGATTTACTTTGTTGCAAAAAGATTGCGGAAACATAGGCGGAAATTGCATATTTCATTATGCGGTTACTTTACAAACAAATCTATATTTCAAAACTATCAACTCTTTCTTCATCTCTTTACAAATCCGTCTTTCAAACAAATATTTCACCAATCACTCCACCTCAACATCCGCTGTGCTTCTATTTGTTTCTGTCATTTGCCGTCACTTCATAGATTCTTCGGCTTCACCGACATCCTCATTTTTCATTGTTCTCATCCTTTTTTATTTTCCTCTATGAAAATATACAACCGCGTCATTCCCATAAATAATTGCAATCCTTCCTAATTGCTTGTCATTTCAAAAGCTGTCAATAATTCTGCAGCAACTGCTCCTAAAATTCTATCAGAAGTTTCAAAAGTAAGCCGTAGTGGTATGTATGTTCCAATGTGTATGTATGTATGTATAATAAGGAAGGAACATGTACATAAATAGTACATGCCCAGCCGATTAGTCCATCAACGGGACCTTTTCAGACTCTCCTTTAATTCCTAAAGTACACTGGGGTTTATTGTAATGCCTGACTGCCCTCCTCACGGCCCTGGCGGAACCGACCAGTACCCCTGATATATCGCAGGAGACTGGCTGGAGTGACATTTTTAATTTCGTTTATCGCAAGTGCGTGCCGTTCCAGTGTATCAAGCCTTACCACAGCGTAAGCGTCACACTTCGCTATAAAGTGGAGGCTTGTTTCTTCTTCCAATCCACAACTGGGGCACAGGGCACTATTAACTTTACCTATTCGTGATAGGTGTTTATTTAGACAAGAGTGCCTCAGACACAACATGTGTCAGCATTCTTGTACTTATTTTGCAACCGCCGTTTATAAGGCGTTTCATACTACTAGAGGGCAGTTCAAAAATAGCCTTGGTCATAACAGAGCCAGTATATTCCCTCCATTTCCTACTAAGTTGTTTCACAGCCCATTTATTGACGGCTGTTTTGACAACTTCGCCAGAAATTGGAAGGAACGGCTCCGGACCGTATTGTATCATTTCTGCAGCCTCTTTAGCAAGGCTGTCAGCTTTTTCGTTACCTACAAAGCCGGCGTGTGCAGGTATCCAATTAAGAATAACCTTCCGCCGTCTGCCAAGTTTTTGCAGTGCATCAAAGCACTCCATAACTAATTTACTCTGATATTTCCAGCTCTTTAACGCCATTAAGGCGCTTAAGCTATCAGAGTAAATATAAAAATCGTTTAAATCATCCAGATCAAAGGCATACAGAGCGGCTTGGGTAATTGCAACCACTTCCGCTTGGAAGACGGTTGCATTAATGCCAAGGCCTATTTTGTGCTCCGTAATAGTATTGCCGATATTCATGTGGAACGCAGCTCCTGTGCGCTCGTTATGTCTTGAACCATCCGTGTAGCAAACAATAATTTGCTCTCTTAGAATGGGTTCACCGTCCCTCTCCCATTTCTCTTTTGATTTGATCTTGATTTCAAAAGTTCTTTCTAACAATGGCCTTGTGATTTTTTGATCACATGGCCATTGTAGTTCTGGGAGAGTTTTTAACATTGGTCTTAAGAAGCTTCTATGGGTGGATCTTGTAAGGTAACCTGAGTCTCCTCTATCCACCCAGCTTCCATTGTGTTGCAATCTGTGCATTGTGCGAGTTGCCATGGCCTTGACAAAAATGTCAATGGGTGGCATTTCGCTAAGCACTTCAAGGCATGCCGTAGGCGTACTGCTCATGCCACCAGTGATTAACAAAAGAGCAAGTCTTTGCACTTTCTCTAACATAAGCCTGGAGTTAGCTTTTAACATGGCTGGAGCCCATATTACACATCCGTAAGTAAGGGCCGGCCTAATTATAGCTTGATACATCCAGTTTATCATTTTCGGCTTGAGGCCCCATCTACCAAGGACTGCCCTTTTGCATTGTGCCATTGCCGCCTTCATTCTGAGCGACTTGGCTATGTTCCAATATAACTCAAATGCATTAAAATCTGCAATTTGCACTCAACTCATATTTGCAATACTTGATATTTATTTGTGCAAAAATTATTATTCAAACTATGCTGGAAGTATTCTTGAGAAAAGCATTCATAAAGATTGAAATGCAACGGTACAAGACGGGCCAGGACTCACACTTTTATAGTACTCTCTCAGCGGCATGTCATCTCACTTATAAGAAACGCCGAATAAATCAAACAGGCAATAAATAATAAATCTAAAAATGCAAAATGATATTCAAATTCTATTGTGATTTCATCTTCATTCGCTGAAAGTGGTTTATGCCACTGTCAATAGGACTTACATCGGGCTCTATTCAGCATTCAAGTTCTGATATTTCACGTCCTCAGCATCAATCAGTAGGTGTCAAACGAAACTCACAGCATTTTTCTGTAGGATTCTCACTGAGGGTGAAATAAAAATTGCCAATTGCTAACTACAATTTGAATGTCAATAGAAGGAGAATAGGAAGACGAAGTTGGAAGAGTTAGTTAGTGATAATACGAATGACTTCGGAAAAGTAGGATTGCATTTCAAAATGACGCCGATTTTAAATACTTGAATTAATGTTGCTGCATTAAGAGTTTAGATTGGCTCCCATTTCCACATTTGCGATACAAATCAAGATATAAAATAATATCGGTATTGCATGATCAACGTTAGTATCTGGTCGCATTACTTAAGAAGATAGTTTTACAACTTCTGTGCAATGGAATTCAATCAGCGCAGCTACCTTTTTGCATGCCAGGGTGAAAAGATGTATGGGACTGGTGAGATGAACTTTTAAAATGTAGTTCGCATGTGCTTTCTTTGTATTCTCACCTTTTCAAAGAAAAGAAACTGACCGACACGCAATGCTCGATGGGAGAGACCCCACATTGTTTTCGCCATTGCCAGAGTACATCAGAAAGAAAAATAGAGAATCAAATGGGTTCTTATCATACAAAATATGACTCATGCGCCACAAACAAGTTGAGCAGAATAAACTTTGTAATTAGCACGGCTTCGTGGCATTGCGTCAGTTGATGAATGATTTGTTAGGTTAAATACTTCGTGCGTCAAAAGATGAGTTATGGTCAGAATGGTTACGAAGGGAAAAGAGTCATTAGTAAAATACGTTTTGGGAGGCATTCTTTAAAAAAGTGGGAGCTGAAGAAAAATTGAAAAATGTATTTTGCGCCAATCTTAAAATTGAGAAATATTTTGGAAAATATTAATCGTAGATTATTGGAATTGCCCATTCACCATCACCATGATCTTGCGTTCTATACTCAATTATTTTTGCTGATAAGCATACGGAAATTTTATGACATTAGATGATTTACAATTGCATCTTTTTACTTACAGTTTGTTCACTTCTCCGAATTTTTATATTTCACCAAAAATGACCAGTACAAATCATTCTTTTTACAGTGGAACTTCGTTATAATTGCACCCCTCGGGGAAAGCCAAATCATGCAATTATAGCAAAGTGCAATAATACCCAAGTTTTGTTATAATTGCATTTCGCTCTTATAAAAAGGGTTTTCTTCTTTTTGAAGCAAACAATAACCGAGAAACATGTGACAAACTGTTGAAATTAAGAATACACTCTCAAAATAATAAAAACTTGGGTAAAATTGGGCAAATTAGAAGAAACTTATCAGTTTTTAAAGCGATGTTGTTTGATAAAACAAGAAAAAAATATTTGATATTGCCACCGGTCTTGCCCTGCAATTATAAAAACGGTTTTTTCAATGGTAAATGCACTTAACGGGTACACAATACTGTGCAATTATGTTATGTGGCAATTATAAGAACTGCAATTATTTACAAGGAAAGTTGCATCTAAAAACGTGGGGCGGACAAAAGTATGCAATTATAATGAGAATGCAACTATAAGCTATGCAACTATAGCAAAGTTCCACTGTATTTCCTTACAGTAAAACATCCTGATTCAGGATTTTTGAACTGCTGCATGATTCATGGTTTTCCTTTTTATATTTTCATTGTCATCACCAAGTAGTTTTATATCGTGCACTGAATCTTAAAAAGATGTCCACTACAGATCGCCCTTTGGAGAATTTAAAACTGCTTCTTGCACATGTTCAACACGCGATACATATTCTGTATCTTTCTAGCTGTCAATTCAAAACAAGCTTGATGAGATAATACAGAAGGCTAAAAATCCGGACATGTACATTTTTGTCGAGAACATGCAAAACAACTTTTAAAATTTATGTAAAAAATTGTTCTAATTTGCTCTAGGATGAAATTCCTGCCGGGAGCAAAATCCTTAAAAGTCATCTTCCCAAAACATTTACAAGTTGTCAAGTGAGCAATAACCATTTTTGTAATTAGCTTGATTTTAACCCTTTGACATTCAAATATTTTTTTCTTTAAAAATAGGATTTCCAGGATTTTAAAAAAAGTAAATAGCTTGTAAAACATAGTCCAGTTCAGAAATGAAACAAGTTTAAAAACTTTGATTTTCTCTGCATAAGAAATCGTCAAAAAGCTGTACTGCACTCCAAGCTTTTAATATGGCTTAAATTTTACTCAAATGCAAGCAAGTTTCTATTACAAAAATATTCTTTGCATTTTGGATGCAGTGCTACTGCTGTTTCCACTTTGCACATTATATAATGCTTTACCTGCGTTTTAAGGTATAAACGGATGGATATTTTCAAATGGTGAAAAGTATATGAAAACCTGTTTAATCCTAATCTGGACATTTCATTGCTCTCATTTGTTTCGTCAAGATATTGTTTGACATTATCAGTCCATTACAAGACTCATAAAAAATTCAAAATCCTGAAACTTTTAACATTAAAAATTTGACTAAATACGTTCCGCTCATCGTCATCGTCATACTTATGCAAAAGGGAAAACCTACAGATTAAATTCATGAAAAAGAAAAAGTCTTGAAGAAATCTACGATTTCAACTATCCTTTATTTTATTGTAACTTTTATCAAACATTTGACGAACTGATGATTGAACTACCTACGTATGAATACGAATAACAATTTGAAAAAATAAAAGTTTGTCTTAGAAAGCATACATTTCCATGCATCCAAATACGCCAGAAGGACGCAGCATGGCATTCTATAAAAACTCAAATTTCTTTCATCTGGAGATAATGCTGGTGTTGATTGGCGTTCCTTAAATCTCTTTTCTAAATATACCAGAATTTAACTATTCTGTTTTTATGACTGACAATAATACAAAATAGGACAGGAGGAACAGGAGGAGGATAAAAGAAATATTGAAACTTGCATCAAAACTGTAAAAAACACTGGAGCGAACTAAATATTGAAGAAGTGAGTTGCTGTTGAAAAATTATTATTATGACGGTTTGAATATTGTAGACCGGACGAAATAAGAATAAATTTGTGCATTCAATTTCCTTTGCATTTCTTTTTACATTAAACAAGAGAATAAAATAGTCCGAATAGCTGGCTGGGTTTGTTCTTTGCTCCTGGATCATTTTTGCCTGAAAGGTTAAAAACTTGTTTTAATTAATGACAAGAAGAAACTTACTACTCACCAAAAAAAGGCTACAATGATTGTACAAAATCTAGATCTGTCTACTTCGTACAAGTTTTAAAAGAAATTCAAGAGCGTTAGCAAATCCCTGTTTTAGTGTGTTTGTTTGGGCATAATGACGTAACTTAATAGTATTAGAGAGACCGTCTTAAACCAATTTTCTTCAGGAAAGGATTATCCTTTCTACCTGTTTCCCTTCATTACTGCTATCCTGACTTCATTTGACTTTGTTTGCGCATTGCAACACATCACTTTTGCTCCGATTATTCAGGTTTTGCAGCAGTAGCAACTTTAAACTGTCCAGTTTTTTATTCAACTCTGCAGTCCAGTCTATATAATCATTGTAAACGTTGTTGCTCTTGTTGAATGTTGATGCGTAAATGTATTTTTCCTGCAATATTTGTAAAATTATACCACTTTTACTAATAACATGGTTGCTCTCATTTTTTAGATAGAATTTTTTATGCCAACAGGAGAGTGGAAGGAGCGGAATTGATTTTCATTTTTCTGCGGTTACACTTTTACTTTGCACGTAATTCTGATAAGAGAAACCCAACCCTATTTTAAAGAAGCGTTGTTTTTACGTGTTCGCGAGCAACTTTAGAGCTTTTTTCTGTGCTGAAAAACAATGCAAAGCTGCTTAAATATTACTATGATGTGACAAAGGTGGTTGCGTTTGTTAACCTGTCTTTGTACTTTGAATGCACCTGGCTTGCATGCAAATGGCTTGATAAAAACTGGTTGTGGATAATGTTTCGATTTGAGTTTTGTAGATTACCAATTCAATGCAAATCTTCATTGGATGATTTATATGGACTGATTAGTAATTATTAAAAAGCTGGAATTTATTTGGAAACTTTTAAAAATATCTGCCGTTAAAAAATAAATGAATACACAAACTAAATGTATTGATATAGGTGGGTCTGCCAACTTTTTTTTGAAACATCGTCAAATAACAAGCAAATTAATTTGTCAGTCGTTTCATTGACAAAATCATTTATACCAAATTATGAAAATTGCTGCAAAGTACAAAAAATAACTTTATCTTGTTAACTTTGCCGTAGCAAATCCCCATGTTGGTGACCAAATCCCACTTTCAATTATTAATCAATTTAGATATCTCATTAGAATAAATTCTTTCCCTTGGGTATTACGTAATTACATCACAGATTTAAACAATAAGCACGTAAAAACAATTCAACTCTTTGGGTGAGACAACAGAAGCAGGGTGAAGAATACGAGTATGTATGAGGCATAAATACGAAGGCTTTTAAAACCTTTCAAT
Source organism: Lepidocyrtus fimetarius (assembly GCA_036507315.1). Classification (NCBI taxonomy): domain Eukaryota; kingdom Metazoa; phylum Arthropoda; class Collembola; order Entomobryomorpha; family Entomobryidae; genus Lepidocyrtus; species Lepidocyrtus fimetarius. The sequence continues at coordinate 7,803 of JAANSO010001713.1, read as the reverse complement.
TTTTATAATGGGTTTCCCTGCCGAGATCAGCAGGCGTTTTACGATAGTCAAGAAGAAATGAGAGGAGATTGAATCTCCCATTTAAGAAACGTGCCATAGATGCAGATGACCAAATTTATAATTTCAAAATTAATATTTGGAGGAGATGGGTAAAGTTTCGTTACATTTGAAAAAAAAATAAAAGAAGATTCATTTTCATTGCATTGTTTTAATTGTCTAAAATTGGCGTAATCACAAAATTACTTTTTTATTTAAAATTGAATGAATTATTAGCGCGGGAATGGCTTTATAAGTAGAATATGTACAATATATATATATAGGAAAGTATAAGTAGAATATATATATAGGAAAATAATAAAAAATTGCCAAAATATTAAAATTTCAACTGTATAAATGTTTTGCGGTAGCCACACACCCTTATCAATACCTTGGCCTTACAACGGTTCAAAAAAATTTGTATTTATAATAATTTAACATAGTTTGCATAATTTTAAACATTTGTATTTGAAAATCAAAGAGCACAAAAATGCGACATCGAGTTTTGAACAATTCGTAAATTTTCTTTCATTTCTAAAGACAAACAAGAAAAAACCAGTCTTAAACACCCTTCACATTAACATCCTCCAACCACACTTTTATTTGACCACAAAAGACAGAGATAAAGAGGTGTACATGCATAATAATTGTTACTTGCCTGTGTTTAAGCATTTTTGAGTGAATGCCACACTGAAGAATTGCGACAAGGAGGACACATTGATGAAAAACACAAAGTTTACATGAATCTCCTATGTTTACCTGTCTTTTGGGTTTCTCAAATATTAGCAAAATAGGAAATTACTCTTTTAAAATTACTGTTAAATACCGTGTTAAATGCTAACTTCGGTTTTTTAATTCTGTAGTGGACGAACGTGTCTTTTATCTTGTTTAAACCTCAGTTTTATGTTTTTGGTACGAGCCAAAACACAGTTTTATTGTTTTCATTACTCAACAATGTTGTGAATTCAGCTTTTTGGCGCCTGGTATGAGTGCGTGTGTCATACCGTCTCCTGTCAACGTTGTTTGCACAAAAACTTGATAAAACAAAGCCTAGTCAATACCTGGTTTGCTGCCCGTTCATTTAAGATTTTTAACTTGACATACCAGCCAGTCCACTTAGGAGAGTATAAAACGTCTTTTGATGATTATCACGATGATTTTTTGCAGCTTAATAAATTAATTGCTCATAATTCCCGGACTGTCACCAATCCTATTTCTTACAGAATAGGATTTAAAAAAATATTTATGCAATGTGTTGGTCATTTGATAAACAAAAGAAGTCGTTTATGGAACGAAGGGTAGAATTTGTATTGCAAAATATTTTGAGTTTTAATCATCCTTTAATCATCCTTTTGTCGTTAACATCACAAAAAACTTTTTTAAGGTTTTATCACCAGTTGGGCTATATTTCAAGAATTTGTGTGGAATATGATGACTTTTTTTGTGAAATATTATTCTATTTTTAAGATTTTAATTGCAAAAATACTACTTGACAGAAAAATTCGAAGAAAAAAAATTCTGTCGAGGATGCATAAATGAAATAAAGAGATCATCCAACTGTTACATAAGTTATATTAAGTTATATTAAGTTCGGATTTCTTTTCAAGAGTTTTTGTAGTGAAACTAACACGTTGTCGAATTACCTTTCAATTTTACTGGTTTTTATGCAAAAATATTTCTTTAAGGGTGTCTTTGAAAGATATGTGCCAAGCCTTGTATTAATTTTCTCTTTTCTACCCTCTCAATCTGTATTTCTGCGAAATAATTAATTTCTCATCCTCTCCTTCTTTTTCATCTTCTACTTTAAAATTTCTTAGTTTAGAAACCGATCTTCCTTTTCATTTAAAATTTACTTGTTTTAAAGTACAGGTCAGTTTGCTTCGTGTCTTTTTTATTTTAAGTTTTCATCTCACTACGTTACCTTTTCCAGAAATCACTTTAAATTTAATTAAATTTTAAATATGTTGTTTCAAAAGTTATAATCATTTACCCTAGGCTTGAAAAATTATTTTTACCCAATAGGAAAAGCAAAAACGATCCTTGTAAAAACGGAAATTGCTTTCAAATCAGGAAGGCGATTCAACTAGCTGAAAATATGTTTTAATGTTGGAAATTTTAAAAGATGAATGCAATGAAGCTAATTTAATGTAACATTTTTGTAATTTTATTTTATTTATTAATAAATTTTGCAGAATCACTGTATGATACATGCTTAATAGGATCCTAAAATCAATTGTTTTATATGTTAAAGGCATTCTAATATTTTCAGCAATTTGTGCAACGTATTTTTAAATTACAAGCTTGAAAGACAAACCTTCTACCTATTTAACCTTATTTTTCTTATTCCACAGTCGTTTAAACAAAGTTTTACTCTGCGATTTGTTTTCAAGAAATGTTTTAGTACAGGTAAGAAAAGCACTAGCTTGCTTGTTCTATTGTTGCTGCTGGTTTAGCTGTTGTGGTTCATAGTTTTCTACTCTTGAGCATTCACTTTGAACATTTTCAATAGTTTTAATGGCTCTACTCAAACCAAGTGCTAGTAAACGAGTAGTTGCGTAGAAGCGTAATTTTATTACTGTTTAACCCCTTTACTGACTGCGTGCTTGAGCGTTTTTTAAACGTTAATCAGTAATTAAGTAATAATTTAATATCAGCTGATTTTTATAAAATGAAGTTAAATAGTGAGAAAACCCGCCTATTAGAGGCGGTTTTACTGAAGGGTTGTTTTGGCATTATTGATTCCAAAAAATTGAAAGATGTCGATAAGATACTGCTTGACACAGTCGAGGAATATTCTATCATCGTCAATCATCGTTACATAAGGCCCCGCTCTCGAAATGTGTTAAGAAGTTACGACTGGTATCATCATATTCTCCCTACCTATGATGAATTCAGGTTTAAATGTTATCTACGAATGACTCGAAATGAGTTTGGGAATATACTTCAATTAGTTTCAAAAATTCAACTTCCGGAAGATGTCAATTTTCACACACGACTAGCAACACAACTCGCTGTTACTCTCTACCGTTTTGGAATGTACGGAAATGCAGCTTCCTATTCTAAAGTAGCACACATTTTTGGCATAAGTGAAGGGGGAGCCGTTAAAAAATGCACAGATCTAACAATTAAAGTAAGTGGTATTCTTAATATTTTGCTTAGGGATCAATTACGAAACTTTAATTTAAAATTTTACGTTTTAGAGACTATTACAAATAAAAAATGAAGCAATTAAATGGCCGGATCAACACGAGCGACAGCTTATATGTCAAAAAATGGATGGAATTTTACCTGGATGTATAGGATACCTTGATGGAAGCCACATCCCACTGTTTGAAGCACCGAAAGATAATCACGAGTCGTATTACAGCAGGAAACAGCAGTATGGAATTCATTTACAGTTGGTGTGTGATAATGAATGCAAAATTCGTCATTTAATGACCGGATATCCAGCTAGTGCACACGACGCTCGAGTATTTGCTAATTCAGACTTATTAGCTAAAGAAGATGATCTTTTTGACCACAACCAGTGGCTTGCAGGAGATTCTGCATATCGGCAGAGTTTACATGTTATAACACCATTCAGAGATAATTCTACGCTTGGTACTGCGGTTCAACGGCGCAAGTTTAACATCCACTTTTCAAGTAAATTCCTATATTTTGTTTAAATATTTATACTGAATTGGTTCGTTTAATTAATATTATTTGTTCGTTTATTTGCAGAGTATCGTGTAAAAATTGAACAGACATTTGGAGCTTTAAAGCAGAAATTCCAAAGTTTGAGATCTCTGCGAGTTCGAGTTAACAAGAAACAAGGGCATAAACGTGCGTGTGAATGGATAGTCGCCTGTGCAATATTATACAACCTTATTGATGTAGAGATTGAAGATGTTTCTATTCCGGCTGAAGGAAATGATAGGAATGATGCATTTAACTTTCAGGACGATAATCCGAATGATCTACGTGTATCACTTTTTAATTGGTTTCTGAGATCTTTATTATAAGTATCATAAAATCAGTTGTTCATACTTTATAAGGAAATTTAAATAAAATGTGTTTGCTTAAGAATAAATAAGATTGTTATTGTTGGGTTTGTGCAAGTTTGATTTTTTGTAACTCAAACTCTTTTTCAGCTTTAAAACGTTGCAAGGAGGCTTCATGTTCAATTTTCAGCTTTTCCAGCTCATAGTTTCGATCTTCTTTAAGTTTTCGTAATTGCAATTCCTCATTCCATTTTTGTTTCTCAAAAGCAAGTTGGCTCTGTTTTAATTCTTGATCTGCTGCCATTTGACATGCTTTTTCTTCAGCTTGTTTTTTTGTGATTTCCTTTTCCCATTGTAAACGACTTTCTTCACATTTAACTCTGGCATTCATTGCTGACTGCAAAGCTGCTGAAGCACTTCCAACTGCGTCTCGTCTTTTTAGCACTGGTGTATCTTCCGGGCTTTCACTTTTTGACCTTTTGTTCTCATTAGAACATTCCCTAACCAATGACTCTTTAGTATCATTGCTGTCCTCCAAATCCAGTTCATTTTGCTCCAGAGTTAGATCAACAGTTGAGGACTCAAAAACAAAAGGAGGTTTGAACTGAGGTTTATCCCCTAAAATTTCGTCCAATTCCGCAAAATACTTGCACCGTTTCTTTAACGCAACTAAAATAAAAAATCAAATGTTTATAATAAATGTTTTATTTGAAACCAGGTTTTATAATTTAATTGGTTATATACCTTCAATGGTGGCGGCACCGTTTTCGGGATCGTCGGCTAAGATACCCTCTCCAGTTTTGTTTCTCCATTGCAGAGCATCCGTGTAGGATTTCTTTAACGCCTTCATATGCTGATTAAGCTTATCCGGTGTAACTCCTTCAAAACCTTCGGCTTTTAATAGAAACTTCCGATAATATTCCATGGCAGACGGTTTCTACAATAAAAATACAAAATAATTAACTGGTAAACTATAAAAATATGTCTTGGATGTAAATTAATTACTTCGAATCCTTTTCCAGTCGAAATCTTGTCTTTGGCAAATTGAAGAATAGAAACCTCCATTTCTTCGGTCCATTTGATGCGCTCGGTGGTTTTTCTTGCCTTTTTTGTCCGACTTAAATTTAATAAATAATTGCTTTCTGTTACTAAATTAATTAACTGTGGAAATACTCATTTAATTGCTTCACATTTAACTTACCGCGCATTGGAATCGCTGGGATCTGCCATTTTGGGATAAGCTCGTATTGCTTTTTAAAACAACTATGAAATCTGGACTTATTTTAATTATTTTTTAAAAGAGTAAACTAATTACTAATTAAAAACTAATGCAAAGAATTAACTGTAATTAATAACTTGTGGAAATATAAAACCCGGTATCATCTGTTTTATGTTTTGGTGTTTCGTTTACGAAATAACTCTTTACCGAATAAACCTACTTTTCAGACCGTAAAAGCTTTTACTGGTCGTTATCGCTATTTACATGCAAAATTCTTTACTTCTTTACTCGAGTTTTGTTATTTTCCGTAAAACAGTTAAAAATTACGGCTTAACCAGAAATTACGCGTTTACTGGTTTACTAGTACCTTGTTTGAGTAGAGCCAATGTGTGAGAGAGGAGCTCTGTAAAATGTATTCAGAATTGTGGAAAAATAAGGGGGAGTAATGCTCTTTTCCGATTGCGTTTTCAGTTGTGAGTTGACTGTTCGCAAAGAAAGGTGCGTGCTGTGGATTGCTCTGTGTAAGTTTTTGTAAAGTGCAGTTTATTTTTTGAAAACGGATGCAAATTGCTTTTATATAAATATTGGATAAAAATATNAAAATAAGGGGGAGTAATGCTCTTTTCCGATTGCGTTTTCAGTTGTGAGTTGACTGTTCGCAAAGAAAGGTGCGTGCTGTGGATTGCTCTGTGTAAGTTTTTGTAAAGTGCAGTTTATTTTTTGAAAACGGATGCAAATTGCTTTTATATAAATATTGGATAAAAATATTCCAGTGTTCAAAAGTTTTAGTCCGATTAAATTTGTTTGTAATTATGCAATTAAAACACCCAACAGATTTGTAGAACCGTCCTGTAAAAATTTAATTAAAATTATAATTTGAATATCAATTTTGAACGTTTTTGGTTTTGTGGATTACTTTTGAGAGTAAAATATTTAAAAGTTTGCAATTAAAGTAAAATTGTTTTTAAAAAGTACGCATAGCTATCGAGAAAAAATTGAAAGCTGGTGTTTCCTGTCGTTGAAAGTTATCAAAATCGATATATTTTGGTCAGTTTTCAGTGCAATAATAATTTAGAATATTTTCTGTTCAGTGGTGTAATCAATCACGTGGTTAATTGCGGCAATTACGTAGTTTACGTGTTTGATAAGTGAATAGAAAAGGATCTCTTATACTTATGAATCGTGAATAATTTTTACCAGTGTTTTTAATTCTGTATATTTTCAATGTATTTTTAAGATTATATGGAAATACTCTATATACAAATCTAGTTCTATATGTAATGATTTATTTTGTCAAATAAAAACCGGCTTCGAATCAACTAGAAAGTTAAATTTTGAAAAGTTAAATATTTCATCACTTTGAAGCTTTTTAAATCTCGGATTCTGTTCTCCGCTTGGCATAAACCAGTGACATGTATGCAAATGGATTAAAATCTGGCAAAATTGCTTAAGCAGTTCTTGTTGTGTGCTCTGTAGTGCTTGTGAGAAAAGTGTAAAAATGAAAATGTTATATTTTCTGTGTTTTATACTGGGCTTAGCCCAGCTTCACAATGTCTCAGCGATGGGCTCATTTTTGACAAAAAGTGGTAACGGTTTTGAAAGGTTGGTGGTGTCGATCGATGAGCGTTTGGCTTTGCCAACGCCACCTCTGTCATCAACATCAGTGCCAACAGTGTCTCCAACAGTATCCTCATCCGGCTCTTCTACTGTGCCGACAGGATCTTTAGGATTAAACGGAGCCACCCAAGAGTGTCAAAAAGTTTTGGAACAATTGAAGGTAAGAGATTTTCCTTCTGCTTGTTTCGCAAGTGTAGCCCGAGAGGATCGCTTAAAAGTTTTAAGTGCACCGCAGTGAACAATCAACAGAAGCTCATCTTTTCAATGTTCCGTCGCAGTTGTTTAATCTAGAACTAGATTCGGCACTTGCAGTGTTGCATAAAATTCACTCTTCCTTGCAAGACCTGTATCAAGAACTGTATCTGAAGTTCGAAAGTATCTGTTTGCTGTACGAAGTTCAACGAAATCTTGAGCAAATTTTTTATTTGTTAAATAAAGACCTGTTTTTATGCAGCGATCTGAACTTGATTTGCGAAAATCCCGTCAGCGGTAAATTGCTGATGAAATGATTCAATTTTTTGTCTTTGGTTTTAAAAGTTTTTAAAAAGAAGTTGTCTTGGTCTATTTAAGGTTTTGCAATTATCTAAATAAACTGCGAGCTAGTATTATCGGTCGAATTTGATTTGATCTTGAAACTCGAGCAATACTAAACAGTGGAAAGAAATTTTTGCAATATTGAGACAGGTTTGCCATTAGTCAAGTTAAAAAGGTTTCGAAATTATTTAGATGAGCTGTTATATCCTTGGTTGATTACAGCAATATTTACAGCATTCTTACTTGCGGTTTTTCTCTTTTTCTACAGGAACAGTAAACAAGTAATTTTTACTCTTTCTGGGAAGGAAAATTGCATTGTCTCAAGAATGAAACATGCAATAATTACACTTTAATTACGGAAGGGGTAAAAAAAGTTGCATGCAAAGTTGACTAAAGAAAGAACGGGAATGTTAAAAA
>JAANSO010001712.1:0-15799 GCA_036507315.1 Lepidocyrtus fimetarius | reverse complement strand
TGGTTTCAAAGAGGCGTAAAAAGCAGCACCCATCACCCACCCATAGTAGTAAAAAACTTAAAATGGTTTTATTTTACTACGGTGAATTTTTAAGGGTGATTATGAAAACACAAGAGAATGACACCCACTAATTTTCTTTAATTAAAGCGAAGAAAGAACTAATTATTCATCTAATTGTTAGCTCTCAGCTTGACAAATGTCATTACCATATTTTAAATGACCTGGCATGAATACTGCTGATTTCACGTTTTTAATTTGGTTGTCCGACGTGAAGTAAGCAGGACGCATGATGAAATCCTCTTCATTCTTTTTGTCTTCTCATTTAATATTCGGATGAGGAAAGGGAAAGAAACAGAAGACATAATGTTAACAATTCAAAAAGAGTTGTGAGGTGATCGTAACTGTAACAGGTTCATAACAATGGCTAATTAGGGATCCCACAACAAACTCATCGTCAGTCCCCCTCCGCTGCGGAATGAAATGAAATACATTATTTTTTATTATGCAATGTAATAAACATATTTCAGGTAAGCACAAACTAATTAAATCAAGTGAAAGGGGAAAGCACAGAAAGACGATTTTTAGAAGTTTTTTGTTCTTCTTTATAGTTTTCGGTGGATAGTGATTTGTATTGATGACTTCTGCTCGTTGTCATTACACGACTGTATATAATGATGTACTTGTGAGATCACGTTTAAAACAATTTTGTACAGAAAAGAAAAATTAAGCAAAAAGGGTGAGATTTTTCTTATTATGTAAAATTGTAAATTTAAAACTCGTTATCATTTTATTTAGAAATGGTGTTTGCAATTTACCTTAGATAGTTTTGATCTACTTTGTTCATTTAAATTTTTCTTGGAAATATTTTTTACTAGCGTTTTCTTGTCTTATAGTTTTATCAAACTAAATAAACTCTCATTTTCAATGCGTATGTTTCTTACTCACTAGACTCATGAAGAAAAATATTTATATACTGAAGTTAGTACAACAAAAGCGGCATCGTCTCTGCAATCGCCAATTACAAGAAACAAGAAGAACACTCTCTTCACAGCACGAACTAGCTCAAAAACCTTGAAAGGCTGAAGAAACCCCGTTTGTATTTCGCAGTGAACTCTTCCACTCACTCTTCTCAATGAATCGAAGAAGCTGCTGTGGCATTTTTATCATCATCACTTCAGTTTTATATTTTTTAACAAATCCTTACATACATAAAGGTTATCAACGTAGCCTTAACAGTATCCTTTGTAATGAAAAAAAAGGTTTGGATTGTTTTTTCCGACTTTCATTGAATTTGCTGAAAGGATTAATCAAACCTTTTTTGCTATTGTTTTTGCAGCTTTTATAAAAGCTCAAAACTCACACTTTTATTTTTTCCATAAAGAATGGCTTTAGCTTTAGCACAAGAAGATTCACAGAACGTACACAATCTAACAAACCTAAATGATCTTTTATATAAAAATTGCATCCCTTTGAATTTTTTATGAATGCCTCTTTTTCCCTTTCCCTGTCTATCTCTGAATAAAAGGATTAAAAGGGTTTGATCGAATTTTGATCAAAAATGCGTATGCATACAGCTTTGTTACTCTGAAGAAGGTCATTTGAATTGCGTAATGTTGAAGCTTGAAAAAGGATTTTAATGAAAAGCATTGACAGGAATGGAAAGAAGAGGACAAAATGTTTTGATATAAAATCATTTCAAGTTTGATATCAAAAAGAGAGGGACAGAGTTGGAAGTGGAGGATGGTAACAGAATTTAACATTAAAGGGTTGTGGATTTACCATTGTTGGAATAGAATTTTGCTTATTTTTAAATTCAACACATTCAAGTATGGAAAATGAAGCTGTTCCGTATGAGATGGATTGTTAGGTAATATAGGAAACACTTTCGAAACTAAATTTTGGAGTTGTGGACATGGACAAGGATGAGTGGAAGAAGAGGAGGATGTGGCTTCAAATTCAAATCTGACGCATTCCCAGCCATGTCTTTTGAGCAGTTTCCGTATTCAAATCAGCCTGTTCTTCTTTCCTTCGATCTCTCCAATGTTTGGAAACGGAGGAAAAAGACGGTGCAAAGTTCACTTTGAGAGCTCAGTTGCCGCAGAGTAAGTTGAAGATTTAGAACCAACCTTTTTTATTCTCTTCGTATGCAAAATAGTTTTAAACTTGAGAAAAAGGAAAACTAGAGAACGACCGAAAAGTGAAAGTTACAAGTGAGTGTTTGAATTTACCGGCAAGCCCAATAGAAAGAATGGCTTTTTTTAATTACACGGTTGAAATTTCCTATTGTATTAACAAACGCAATTACATTCTTTAATTTTTATTGAGCTATTGATTTATTTTATTGAATTTTGGAGTAGACATTAAAATGTATTCAAATTTATTCCATAATTGGTTTATGATTGAAATGCTCTGTATAAAACTGAAACAAGTTGAAAACATTTCTGGAAAGAATACAACTGGATCAAAATTAAAGTGAGTTCATAACTTTAAAATCTAGTTGGATAAATTAATCTCTACCTGTCTTAAACGAAAGTTATTTGGAGCAAGAAACTGGAAAACATTTCAATTTTAGTTATCAGTAAATAGCGTGCGGAAAGTTGATAATATTCCTTGCGATTACAAGATATTGCTTTTTGCAAATTAGGAAATTCACACAATCGTTTGAGCTGCTTGATTTACTCTTTTAATTCTGAATATTTTTTAATCTAAAAAATGCTTTTAGAGGAACTGAATAAGTCAGGGTCATCAATATCTGCAGCATAAATTTGAGAGAAAATGTAGAATTATGATATATCAGGAATAGAAAGAAGAGCTCGCAGACCATTTACAAATGTTGGATGGTTTCCGTGTTAAAAAATAAAAAGTCTTGAGGAGTCAAAATCGCAAATTGAGGTTTACGGGAGATGCTTAAATTTCGCTTCTTATTTTCATCATTCAAAGCGAATGGGAAAAGAAGGGGAACTTGGCCTTTCTTCTGTATTAATGTATTCCAGTTTATATTTTTCCATCCTGAAAGAAATAAACTTTTTAACAAAAAGATCAAATTTTCTTCTTTCCTCAGAAGTGAGATATCTGTAGTAATAAAAAGAGCATAAAATTACGTTGAATTACCGCATGGGCATCTCTTTTATAGCTGAATCTAAAATTGAAGGGAAAAAGGAAGATAAAATCTACTTTGGCTCTCTTGAGCTTCGCTGAGGCGTTGTTATTGCAAGTCAGGTCGAATTATGCTGCGTTTGTATACTTTACATTTGGAATAAAGTAAAATAAGTAGTTTTCCCTTATTTGGAGTCTCTGGAAAGTATAATTCGGAGGGAGACGTAGGCTTTACATAAAAAATGATGATGAGATGATGCCCATCTCCTGCTTTCCCCTTCTTTCTTGTTTAGCTTATCTTGTGAATAGCTCGTGAAAATGATCATCGTTTGTTGAGCCGATACAAAAGGAAAATGCTGCTTTTTATTTCTCTTCTATATATCAAAAATTTGAAATTCAAGAAAATGTGAAGAGATAATTCATGAAATGATAACATTCCGATATTGGTTTACAATAAAGCTTTTCCTGTTCAAAGAAGTAGGTCTCTTCAAATCTGGTCTCTGTTTTGCCTCTCACAAGTCAAAAAATCCAATGCCTTGATTTTATAAAGGGTTTTCCGAAAGCAAACTATATTTAATTTCACTCTTTTTAAGTTTTAAAAATTTGAAGCAATCTCTTCCCACTCACCACCATAAACAAACAAGCTGGAAAAGAGAAAGTCCTTTGATTTCAAACTTTTTCCAAACCCCAAAACTAAATCTTTTGAATCGCATTTAATGTAAAAATACAATTAAGATTTACTTTGAAGTCAATGAAACCCTTGAAAAGCACATTGAAATTGAAACTGACTAAACAAGTGGGATTTAACATTGAAACTATAGAAAAGGAGAACAAGGAAATAAGGGAAATGGCTGAGAATAGCAAAAGTTGTGCATAACAAAAGATAAAAGTTAATTCCTTTGAACAACAAAGAAAAAGAGTAAAAAATAGAGAGAAAGGCTACATGTCAAACGATGGAGCTACAGATCCTGTTCATCTCGTCAAAACGTTCAAATTTCACCCTCGCGCCTCTTTCCAATCTCCTCTGAAAGCTGCCAAAATACTTTCATTGTTAACCAGGTTTATTTTCTAATGTAAAAACAAGTTTAAAGAAAACTTTTGAGAAGCCCGCTTGAATTAGTAAGAAATTTTGATGCTGTTTTTTGTAAGAATGTGACCAAATTTATAAAATCATACAGCAACCATGAGTTAAGAAAAACAAAAAAGGTGAATAATTGTTTAAAAGCTGAACATTTTTTTTGGCAATTTAAGGTCGTAGCATATTTTACTACAGTCCAGGGAATTAAGAAAAATATTATTTTTACATAAAAAAATCGTATTTGTCTTATTTTATATCTGGCGGTGGTGTGTTTGATATCAAAGCGAAACACGCTTTTGCTTTTTTGTTGGATAAAGCGCAAAAAGTAAAGAGTGTAGTACACAAGCATAATACTTGTATGATTAGGAATGGGTAGAAAGCAAAAAGAAAATAAAAAGGAGAATTTTTTTTCAGAACAGAAAAAAGTCCAAAACTTCTAATTTTATTCCTTCTATTTAGCACCCTCGGACTGTTATCCAAAAAGCTTTGAATAGATTAACTGCGTGTGTGAGTGGAGCGTACGAAATAATTTTTACTGATTTAGTGATTTTTATCTTTTACCAGCATAAACTTTTTGATTATTGTGTTGTTTATGAAAAGCTAATCTATTATTGTAGAAAATAAAATTGCATAATAAAAATAATATTGACGTTTTTGAAACAATTTGCAATTTACTTGTGGAAATATTTTTTTAAATGACAACTCGGTTGTTAGGATGAAATGGAAGTGAAAAGAGACTTGAAATGAATAGAATCAATAAAAGCTGAAATAAGTTGAGAATAAAACGTTGACTTTCAAGAATTTCTTTCTTTTCCTTAAGAATGAGAAACTTTTTGTGCAAAGCTAGTCTCCGAATTTTTTACTTTGAGGTTTTAAGAGGTTTTCTTCATCTCACTCTGTGATTGCAGATGGAATGAAATTCAAATTGATGTGAAAAGAATGAAGAAATGAAATTCCAAGGTTTCAGCGTCCCTCAAACAGTTTTAAGTTTGTATTCGGTTAAATTAATTAAGATTACTTTCTCCACATTTTCATTGGAATTTAAATCTCAACAACCTATTAAACTTTTTGAATATTTGCAATTCTTTTACTTCTTTGACAAACTTTTAAAATCAGTTGGGATTTCGCTAAAAATTCTCAAGTTACGTCATTTGGTTTGTAAAATGGGAACAACGTTGGTGAAAAATCTTCTGTAAAACAAACTTAGGTTTAAAAGAATTATTTTTCTATATTTTCCTGAAATTCTGTAACAGCTTTAGCTTTAACCTTTTATCAAGAGCAACTTTTCATTTTTCTTTTTCTCAAGATTTTGCTGAAAACGGTAAAATTTCGAAGGGAATTTAGCAAATAAAATTAAAAGGACGTCCTTTCAATTTTACTTTCTTATAAAGGAAATGGATGGCTACTTTTGTTGAATAGTAAAACGAGTGAAAACCGGAGATCAAATGGGATAAGGATGAAAAAAAGAGATCGATTTTAAGAAAATGATAAAAATATTTTAAAAGTTTTCTTTGAGTAACAGTTTTACTCAATAAATTTTAATTTGTATTCCAAATCATCATTTCTGAAGCCATTGTGTTCATTTTCCTTATACATCTTCCCTTGCGTCTATTGAAAGCCTCGATATCGTGATTGAGAAAGAAAACAAGTAAAAAATGAAAATAAAATTACAAAATTTTCTTATGACTCCACTTGGGAAGGTTTTATAATCTCTCTTTCCAAATTAATTTACAATTTCAAACTAAATTTTGCTCGAAAACTGAAGAAGAGGCGAATGTCATGCACTCAAACGTGGAGAGCACTAGGGATCTAAAATAAATAGAGAGGGTGAAAGCACCAATGCCCGTAGTGATATCATAATGAGATCATAGCAGAAATACAAAAACAAAAAACACTTAAATTTACTAACGAAAACAAAATAAACAAAAATTGAATTACAAAAACAAAACAAACATTTCTTTTTTCTTTAACTCTTAATTTTATTTTGTTTTAACCCTTTCAAAGAGGATTGGAGCGTGGATGGTGATGAGTTTTACGTGAAGAAAATACATAAAACATGAAAAGGATACGATTTTAGATGGGAAAGAAGAGTGCTTAACTTACCTTTCTTCATTTCTCTTTTGGGAACATCAGAGAAGGAAAAAGAAAAAGAAAGTCGAAATTGATTCAACTCATTGTTCAGGAAAGTATTATCTGCAATTTATTTATGAAATAGGGGAAAGAGAAGATGAGTGGATGGACACGCTCAGGGACCGAGTAAAATTGATCTTTGAAACCTGCTTGGTTAAAGTAAATAAAAATGCACTTATTGCTGATACAATTCTTTGCGAATGGAAACGCATAAGAACTCTGAAAATACTTTTTTCTTCTTTCTTTTGAATAAAGTGGACATCAGCAGAAAATATTTTGCAAAATGAGATTTTAAAGTTGATTCCAATAATAACTTTATTACACAATGATTAAGGGGGTTGTTATGTGATGGGGACTTCCATGTCGGTTTTATTTTAATTTTTTGTGCTTTACTGATTTTATTGAAAGGTGTAGCATTCTCTTTCAAAATATTAAAGTCAAAGTACTTTCAAAAAATCGATAAATTTTCAACGCTTAAAATAATTTTAAGAATGCTCATATCCCAGTTACATATTTTTAGTCTAAATTGGTTGTTTCTTCGTTCTCCATTTCGTAATGTGATATTCTTTAGATATTCCCTTTGGCATTCGACTTGCTCGAATTGAATAATCACCTTTCACTAAGCTTTCTCCTTTTCTTTTCATGTAAGAAAGGATATTCCATTTTTATTAAAAATGAGCCAATCATCTAAATAGGGAAGGCTCGTTATCTTCAAAATGCAGTTCCTTTCCGTTTTATTTTCAGAAAACGATCTCTTTCTGCTTGAGGCTTCCATTCATTCTCATCATTTTCTCCAGTCTCGTTCTTTCTTTAATATAAAACAAGAGTAAAATCTTCTTTTTCCAAAGCAAAACTAAAATGGATGTGAAATTTTTGTTTTCGTCTGAAATTGCAAGTGGGGAATCTTGCATTAATATGACTACTTTTCTTAGTTTTCTCTCCTAAAGCCTATTCCACTGACTTGAAAAGGATTTTAGAGCAATTTTGTTTTTCCTTTATATTCCATTTTTTTCAATACTGACACATTTAAGCCCTTTTTCTCTTACAAATATCCTTTAAAATTATTTTATTCCAATTTTATTTTGCAATCTTGAAATATTTAACATTTTTTATTTTCCAGGAATTCGTAGCATCAAGGAAAAGGACGAAAAAGTTTTCAGTCTTTATAATGACTAAATTTATCGTCGAATCATCTTCCGGTCTTTCCCAGTTGTATTTATGGCGACGTGCAAAAGACCACAATGGAAAATGAAAAATATGTCTCCAAACGCAAAAGCAACTGAAATCTTTGGATGAATCTTGGCGGTGTTATTTTTATGCTTGGAGATGTGCTTCCAATCATCATGAAGATACACTCCCGGTCCTTGATTGTCTTTGTTGAACACTTACTAAATGCAAAGAATTTACAATGAAAGAACAATGAACATTTGGACAAGCCCTTTTCGAATTTGGTAAATCAAACTTATTTATTAAATACTTTTATATCAATGTTCCCAGCTTATTAAAGCGCAGAAAATTCTTCTGAAGGAACAGAAAGATCAATTCATGTGCAATCCTTCATTTTGGAATGGTTTAAGCGATCAATTCTTCCTAAAAACTGGTTTTGTAAAGAACACTCTACAATTTAAAAACGATCTATTTATTTTTGAAAACCAAAAAGTTTTTTTGATTCCAAAGAAGCTGTAAAAGATGGATTGGCTTTTCTCAACTTTTCAATTTAAAATTCTATGAAGAAACGTAGTTACTGAAAGTGTGGTAAACTTTTTAATTCAATTTTTGAATATTCTTCTGCAATAAAAGCTAAATCGCTTTCACTTTATATATAAAATTCACGCTTCCTTTTTATACTAGCATGTTTGAGTTTTATAAATGCCGCTACTTTATCCTTTGAAAATATAAAATTGATTTCATAAAGATTGGTCCTGGGCACTCTTCGTTCTTTTAAACAAAACAATGTTAGCAAGTAAAAGTCTTTAGGTTTGAGCCAGGAGCTCTCATCTAGTTACATTTTCTTAACCAAAGCTACTTTGTATGCATTATGCAAGAATGAAAAGATATCAAACTTATTTTTAAAAGTCGCCGCACGTTTTTTGTATAGTCTTTCATGTCATCACCATACTTTTCCTACATTCTTTCTATATTTTTGCGTTTTCTACAAAGCTTGGCATTCAAATTGACATTCAAAGGAGGGTGGTCATCCTGACAAAGGAAATGTCAGCGTAAAACACCAAAGTACAATAATCGATTCACAACGATCTTTGCGTAGCTTCTGATATTTGTATATAAAATATTTGATGGGGACGAAGCTGATGTGGCCGTTGTTGTTGGTGGTGGAAAGGACGACAATGTCTATCCTTTGTAAATATTTTGTTATCTGGACTGACCAGATGGAAGAGTTGTCTGCTTTAAAACCTTTTGCTTCATTCCTTTAATGAAGGAAGTTTTACAATGCAGTTTTGTTTGGCAAAAGAAGTTGATGGAAGTAAGCATCGGAGGAATAAGTTAGACTTTGAAAATAGAGATAGAAGTTGTGGAAAGCCGATCGATTGATTCTCATTCAAGCGGTTTCTGAAGCTGAATTCGCTGTCTTTTAAAGTTATTGGCAGTTTTTGGTTAGAAATTTTGTTTGAATTAGGCAGAGTAGTAGAGTATAAGACAAGAAAAGGAAATACAGGTTAAAAAGAAATAGGAGACCCGAGCTCATTCAAAGTTTGGAGGCGTGATGTGAATTCTCTATTTGGTATTTTCCTGTTTGGTTGACGGATGGTTGAATGCAAAGATATCTTCAAAATAAATGGCGAGCCAATAAATATTTATCAAAAGAAAGTAGCTTCAGCCCTTTTAAAATATTCCCTTTCTCGATCAAAATTCAAGTGAGTATTCCCACTCCTTCCTTTCTAATACATATTCCTTCTCTGTTCAAAAATATATTCACGTTCTCTTCTGAAATTTGAAAAAGAGAATATCCAGAACGGAAAAATCAAGAGAGAAGGGATGCCAAATAAAATGCAATGTTTGTAAAATGATACAATTCCCAAATATCTTTCACAAAAATGCATTTGAGACTTTAAAAGACAGAACAAGTACGAGAGAACGGTTATTTTGCTTTCATTTTTGTTAGAAACCTAAAATATTAGAATTCACTAAAATATTTTTTATATTGTGTTCTTACACATTCCAAAAAATGTGTGTCTTATCTCCTTTTAAAACAGCTTTCGTACTTTCCTCAGCCAATCCCGTTCCATTCAACCCTTTCACCTTCCCACAAACCGATTTTATATTCAAATTAGATGCAGAGTTGCATTTGTAAACTTTTTTACATTTTAAAATCCCTTCCACGCATGTTCTACCTTCAATTTTGATAAAAGCAAGAAAGAGTATTTTCCTGTCTTAAACTGTTTTATGTAAAGCAGTGCTTGAAAGGAGGAAATTGTATGTGCATGAACAAGTCAATCCCTCCCATCCTCATCAAATCAGGCATGAATCCGTCACATTCAAAATAGAATAAAAAAGGATAATAAAATGTATTTTCTTACAGTAGGGAGAAACAATGAAGTGAATAGAAAGCTGTCAAATTGGTTTACTTCTAAGAGACCTTTTCTGTATCCTTTCTAATGATAAGTCAGCATTATGATCATCCCAACTGTTTTTTATCCATTTAAGTATTTTACACTGTATATTTAAAAATATTCTCCACTGACATCCTTTTCAATCTTATTATTACAAATTTCTCTTTCCTAAGAGGATAATTATTCTCATCAGGGGAATTAACTTTCTTTAAGACCTTTTTGTAATTTCCCTTTTTTAAATCAGCCAGAGCAGCTATTTTTGCTAGCAAATGAGTAGAAAAGGTAAACAGCAGCAGAGGATCAGTGAGATCTTTTTCAGGAAAGTAGGTCAAGGGATTCATTTTTTTATAAACCTCTGTGACTGTGCTTTGTTGTGTGGTACCTGCCGGGCTCTTGCCCCGTCATCGTTAATAACACGATCCGATCGGTGTCTGCTTGGCCATTTTCCTCGTTAAAATCCTATTTTAAGAAATTGTTTTTGAGTGTGCCCAAACCCCTCTTAAAACAAGGAAATAAGGTTATTATTACGTAAAAAAGTGTTTATTGCCTTTTGAAAGTTATTTTAGGTAAAATGTTTGAGAGAATATTTTGAATAAGGAGAATTGAAAGATATAAAATGACATCTGGAAGATAATGTTGGAGTGCTATTATTATTTCTAGACCCAATATTGTATTTAATCTCCAACTCAAATTTTGCTCGTTTGCAAATATATTTTCTAAAGGAGAATAAAATAGGCAAAACCAAAATCGTTTTTAGATTGCACTATGGTGCTCTATTAGTGTCGGGTTCTTTACCTTGTTTTCATGAAGATTTGTGGAAAATTGTGCAAAGGATGAGTGAGGCTCCCTTTCTCTCCGCTGTTTATTTTTTATTAAAATTTTTACTTTATTTTCTTCATTGTTTATCGTTTTTGTTTGCTTCTCACTGCATTTGAACACTGCAGAGCAAGCAATAGAGTAGCATTCTCAAGTCAGTTTTACATTTTTACTGTATGAGTGCTGCTGGTTTTTCACTTTTATTTAATGGAATCCATTGTGACTGCAAGCAGGAAAATAAGGAAAGACGAGTATGTGGATGATGACGTCGCTGCCAGAATGCAAAATCTATATTAACCTGAAATTGTTATCTTTTAACCGTTGTTCTCCAAAAATTTAGAAATGTGCAGTATGAGAACATTTTCAGAGAAGGTTTTTGCGTTAGTTTATGAAATTGTCACGATCCGTGTCACTTATTTTTTCCCTGTGTCTCTTTAATGAGATGTTCCCTGAAAGGGTATGACGGTGGAGAATATGATGATTAAATTATATCCTGTCTACTCTAATATAAATATAAATTTGTTGGAGAGGAAATAATATAAAAGAAGAAAGCGGAGCACTCGTCATCATCTTCAGTCGTCAGCCTGTTTTACATTTTCAGCTTCTTCTATATAGTTCCATCAGGGAAAAAGGAATCTATGAATAAAACAGCGAATGTGACTTGAGCTGCTTGCTAGATAAATTATTACTACATCAGGAATTATGGCAACGTGAAAAGGAAGTGGAAAGTAGTAAAACGAGAAAAATGCTTGTGGACCCCAACTGGCTTCCTTTCCTCAACTTATCATTGTTATTACAACTAGAAAAAAGAAATGATGGTAACGCCAGTACCTCGTTTATTCCTCGAAAAATGCAAAAATCGCAAAGGAAAACCTCTCCTTTCTTCACTCACTCACTTTCCCTTGTTTTCCCTTTCTAACGAAATAAAATTCTGAAGACGTTGATTGTAAATGACGTGCCAGAAGCCAGAAGTGAGCGTTTTCATCAATATATGAACGTCCTGTGTTTTACGTAATAATGATGAAGTTGAAAATTATTTGTGATTTAATGCATTCAAATCCGGGGAAAAAGCTATAAAATTTTGCGTTTCCTCTGGAATTCGTTTATGTACACAGACAGAAAGTATTTTCCCCTTCCTGTTAAATTCTATGAATTTATCCTTATTGATTTTATTGTCATTTTTATTCTAAAAGCAGATTGCGTAATAGAAAAAAGATGTCCATTTGACAGGAACACTTCAGTTCATTTAGTATTTCCCCACTCCGATATATTTTCAAGTGAATTTTTCAAGAAAAATTTACAAAAGTTGAGACTAAAAGTAAGCAAGGAAGGAAAAAATGACGTCTGTCTTGTCAGGGGAAATTGCAAAATAGAAAGAAAAGTGAAAAGTTTTCCTCATTTTCACTCCGTTTAAAAAAGATTCTTTTTATGAAACATTTGCTGTGAAATATTGTGATGGCAGTTGTAGAGATGAAACTTTTAAAAAGGTTTTGAATGCCCGTTTGGAAAAAAACTTACAAAATATTCTAGATCGATGCTACTATTTTGCACATATTTTTATATTTTAGATAGTAATCTTTCATTTGGACTTTTCTCCACATTCACTACTCTATTCACAGCCAAAACGCTTTGGAAAAGAGCAATGAATGAGAATAATATTTCAACAATTATTGAATACTATTCATGTTTACATCATTACCAGCAGCGAACAGCAGAGAATCGATTCAGGACAATAAATTTAGTCGTATTTTTACGATGAACGAAGTTATTTGAAGTCATGCGTAAAAATAAAATGGTAGAATAGGAAAGAAGAGAATATTTCCCTTCATAATTTCTCTTTTATTTTCTTGAATATGAGTTGGACTAACAAAATAGCTGAAATGAAGTAAATTCAAATGGGAATAGGGGGCATTTTGGTTAGAACTGGAAAAAGCAATATCGATCGCGGTGCAAGACTAGTGAAAAGCTAAAGTTAGAGCAGAAAGAAAGGAGAAAGGGTTTTGATGTAGGTGATTAATAATGAGTTGGCATAAGAATGATTATTGTGCCAGTGCCAATTGCATCACATGAAAAATTATATTCGTAAATAAAAGTAGAAAATATTCTTCTCGAAGGAAAACAATAAAATCAGGAGGCTTATTTTCACATAAAACACCAACATTCATATTTCTGTAATTTAATTAAAATTAGTTATTAAAATGAATGATGGTTGCTAAAAATCGTTCTGATTTTTAGGTACTTCAAAGCATGGTGTCCACCCAACTAAACAGTTTCAAAGGAATAGTAACTGAAAAAGGTAAACAATTTAATATTTTTAAAAGAGTATTGCCCTGTTAAGAAATATGTAATTTTAATATTTGTTTTTTTTTCAGATAGATATCCTTCCGCTATTGAAACAAAGCCACCGAATTTGACCAAAGACGAGCTGGAAAATCGCCTTTAAAAATAGACTGTAATTTGCTCATTAGAAATTTATGAGGTTATTTTCCTGGGACCTTTGTGCTCATGCTCTTATCATAGTAAGTCATTCTAAAGAATGATAATGGCCCCATTTCTTCTCCGTTTTCTTCCTGTTCCAACTTTGGCTGGAGAAAGTGAGATAAAAATGATATTTCCTACAAAATTATGTATTATTACTAGTTTTTATGAAGATTTTTTTCTTCTAGGTTTCGGGTTCTTTCTTTCTACATTAATTTGCTCATTAGAAATTTATGAGGTTATTTTCCTGGGACCTTTCTGCTCATGCTCTTATCATAGTAAGTCATTCTAAGGAATTATAATGGCCCCATTTCTTCTCCGTTTTCTTCCTCTTCCAACTTTTGCTGGAGAAAGTGAGATAAAAATGATATTTCCTACAAAATTACGTATTATGTTTAGTTTTTATGATTTTTCTTCTAGTTTTAGGGTTTCTTCCTTCAACAAGGATATGCATGTATGCACAGTGCATGCCAAAAACGGAATATTTTTGCAAAAGAGAAGGAAAAAAGATGAAGGCAATAACTAGAAAGCCTTGTGGAGAATATGAAATGGAGTGTAAAAGTTAAGATGCTGACTTTTCTACCGTTTCTGTTACGTGGAGATCCGAAGGAAGTAAAGAAAGAGAAATCACCATAACCAACCTCGTCATCATAATATTATTACATTAACAGTTTTCTCCTCATAACAAGCTTCGTAAGCAAGGAGAAAAGAATAAAAATTTCACTATTTTCTTAGAGAAAAGCTATTTCTGAGTTTTCCTTTCCTCTGTGTACTGTGTACCACATGAGAAGTCATAATAGGAAACTGGAAGAAAAAAATGGAATGAGTTCGCGGAAAGAAACGCGCTAATTAAGGTTGCTGTAATAACTAACAGGGAAATATTAAAGTATGAAAAAAAGTTTTGTAGAGGAATCCAAAGTTAAATAGCAGTATCAGTTCTAACAAAAATATAAGTTAAGATCAGCCGGATTTCATTTCGTAATTATATTATTAAAATAACTTGCTCGCCAATTCCTTTGATAATATTTCGTCACTCTAACAATTACAAAAATGGCATGTTTAATGACAGGAAAATGTTTATTGTAACTTTGTTTATTGCGAGCTTCCTAACACAAATCGTGATCATAATCAAATTACAAAACATGTTTTTTCTACAAAAACCTCCCACACAAATATCTATTTTTATAATTCAGAGTAACCAAACGGTATTCAATATTTTGACAGATCGGCTTGTTTGTAAAATCCGAAACAAATTACCTGAAAAACCTCAATAGCAATAGACACGCAACGAGCATTGACATTATTTCTGTTTGAAAAAATTGAATACCGCAAGCAACTTTTCAAACTTTTCTTTACGATTGTCATTAAACTTACAAACCCTTAAGAGATGTGCAGTGACTTTATCAATTTGGGTGGTGGGAAGTGTTCAACGGAATGAAAATGTCAAAGAACTGAAACGTAACATTTTTTCTTTTCTTCATTATTACAACAACAACCAAAAAAATATTTGTAATTTTCAATAAGCGTGTAATGATCCACTCTTACTTCAACTCTACTTGTTTTTTCCTCCAAATTTATTTGAAAAAAATATCTCCCTTACGAAACCTTTGTAGCTTCTTGTCCTTCATATTTACTGGAATGTTTATTGTTGCGGTTGGGGCTATTTATGAAAAATCTTAATAAAATGCATTTATAATATTTTGTTTTGTTTTCTGTTGAATTTATTAAAAGAATAGTCAATGAAATCAATTATGTTACGGAATTAATGTTTATTTTAATAGCCAGTACTTTCTTAAGGCATATCTGATAAATTTAATTAATTTATTTGAGATTTTTCTTAACACCGGAGCAGGCGCGGCTTTAGGGGGGCGCCAGGGGCGCCTAGGCGCCCCTGGGATTTTGAGAAAAATAAATGGTTTTACAAAAAAAATAAAAGTTAGTTTAAAATTTAAATAAATTAGATATCTGTGGATATACAAGCTTAATCTAAATACTGTTTTTTATGCAAACTTCTACCCAAAAATTCCTTATAGTTGTGTCGCTGGTCAGCAAAAAATTGGTTCAGACAGTCATTTTATATTTGCTTGCCATCAGATATTAATGTAGTGCAGGGATTAAACATAACGGTAGTTTAACCCAAAAATAACCTTTGAATTATCAAATATAATTCTTTGTTCTGTTTACTGCAAATTTTAGCAGAGGACTTTTGTTATATTCAAACTCATCAAAACATCAAGAACTAGGAAAATAGAAAATGCAAATAATCCCAAATAATTTTTTGCAGCTTTCGGGTACCACTAACCTAAAATCACAAATTATGGTGACGTTTGCATTGTTTTAAGTTGTAGCAAAGCCTTCAATAGAAAATAGGCTTTGTGCAATTCATTGACAAAAACAATTTTAAAAATTGCAAATAATACAATTAAAGGGCTACAATGCTATTTTACAAAAGGAAAGAAAGAGAAGGGGGAATCCACAACCATAATATATATCCCAACTAAACTATGCCAGGAATGTCCAATTAGTGCATGTACCTAAAATATATTTTATGCAATTTTGTAAATCATTTGAATAGCAATTGCAAAAATATGGTTTTATTCTAATGCCTTGACTCCACGACGTCAATTTCATA
>JAANSO010001711.1:0-15799 GCA_036507315.1 Lepidocyrtus fimetarius | reverse complement strand
GCATGAGCTGCAATCGTTTAAAATTATGTGTTACTATATTAAGTTTTATGAAAAGTTTTATAACGAGATATTATATTGAGACAATTATGCAAATAAAAAAATATAAATTCAATACAAACAATAGTGTTCTGATTCGCTAAAATGTTCTTCATCGCTTGAATTCAAAGTGATCATACAAACATTTCATTTTATTAGGCTGCTGGAGCAGGACGATTTCCTAAACGTTGTTCCTCCTGTTCTTCAATCAAATCCATTTCATTGATGGCGCTAAAGATCATTGTTAAGAATCTGATTACAACCAGTATAAGTAGACATACAACAAACGTAATAATCCATTTGGAAAATAATTCTGTTGAGGTAGTCATTATTGGGAGGTCCGGGAGATCAAATTGAAATAGATTCTTGCAAAAGTTCAGCATAATCATAAGCAACTGTACCGAAGCAACAAGTAAAGAACTTGCAAACATGGCGTCCGGAATACTGCTTAGGTAAATTACTTGAAAATGCCAAGGTCTTGCTGAAATTCAAACAAATCCAACAAAGAATGAGCTCAATAATGGAAAAAATATGAAAGTTTTACTTTCTTAGAGTTTTTACACAAAACACTTACGCATTTCGAATTCTTCCATCTTGCGCTCTAATGAAACCACCTTAATTGCAACAGAAGAAATTGTATGCAAACGCCTCGGTTTCTAAAAATACAATGCGGATTGTGCTTGATAATTTATAATTTAGTTATACATATTTGTATTTCTTGGTAATATTATGTAACTGGCTCTTTGTGTCTAAAAATGTCCTTGTTCATCTAATACTTATACAAAAATGCAATGTCTGCTATTCGGGATAAATACTGAATACAGATTCCTCGGCGTCATTATAGGGAAGTTTGTGCGTGGAAACAATTTCAAATAATAAACAATAACAATCAATTGTATAATAAAGGTTTCATTATGTTCTTAAGGTCGTATTGCATTTTNGTGCGTGGAAACAATTTCAAATAATAAACAATAACAATCAATTGTATAATAAAGGTTTCATTATGTTCTTAAGGTCATGTTGTATTTTATAATGTACAGTAATTTTTCTATGCCATACACTCTCCGAACCAAAAAAACTAATAGCCCGTAAAATTCTACTGCTTTTTAGATAAGAAGTCGCAGTGACCCATTTCAGAAATTATCAAGAGAGTGATATAATAACTAGGCTTTCTTCGCCGTTTTTAAGTTAGTTGTTTGTTTAGTATTCCATTTTCTGTTATGAATTGTACAATACATATGTGCAAGTAATTATGAAGATCGTTTAATAGGTGACAGTTTACATTAAGCTTATTTCATATTTTATAAACTTTATTAACAGGCGTACATAAATAAATGACTATAGGTATAAGAACGTATTTTTATAGTTCATCAATAAATAGAAACGATATAGATACATCATTTCCTAGAACGATTTTTAGATTTTAACAGCTTCAACATCGAAAACGAACGACTCGTCATTACCCTGTATTGAAACCAAAAGTATGCAATCATTATTATAACCAAAGGAAATAGTATTCACTTACGTTTAATTTAAAGTCTTACATTAGCTTTGCCACAACAAGTTATCTTGCAGTATTGCATACTTGTGATGATGGCTGACACAACCATGCACATTGATGAAAGGATAATGAAGGAACAGAAGACTTTTGAAGGAACTACAATTGAAGAAAAATAAAATTGTGTAAATGCCTACAAAAAAAGGTCTTTGAATGAGAAATGCTTCGGAGTTTTTTTAAAATTCGTACCTGGAGAATATTTCACTTCCCCATTTTCACAGTAAGACCAATGAGAAAAATAGACCCGGTGGACAAGGTCAATGGAGCTGACGATTAATAACACGAGAGATACCAAAATTGCGATGATCTGGCAAGCCATGGCAATACCCACGGTACATCCAGTTGGGGAACGGGTAGTTGCAAAAGTTAGCCAACACGTGGGCCCAAAAATTAAAACAGGACCCCACAGACCGATTCCAATGATGTCTGTGACCATCTGTCCACTATCGCGTGGAATCGTTGCGTAATGAATTAACTGTAGCAAATAAATATCAATCACCCCATTAGTAACAATCCACTACCCAGTTTGGATATTAAAAATCAGAATGTGGATTTAAATTATAAATACTTGGAAAATGGTAATGGCAATTGAAGCAATTAATTGAATTAGAATCAATATTTTCATGAGATCACGATTCATTAGCTTTAGAAAGTAGTCACTCTCCGTTTCTACTGGTCGCAGTCGAATCCTTTTTGGTTTTAGGCTTCCATTGCCACTATTGGATGATTGGTTTTCTTCCAAAGCACTCAAATCCTTTGCTGTATAAACTGGGCCATCTTCTGACATCTCCACTTTTGAGGAACAAGCCATGGAAGATGAAGGATCTTCCGGCTCTTCTGAATCAGATCGGTAAGGAAAGCTTTCATCTTCGTCCTTAAAAGAAACATATTTTAAACTGTAAGACAATGTGCCTTCTGAATTTGATTTTTTCATTGTTATTCACAATTAGCAGGGTTATTCACACTTCTGTATCTAAACTTAAACTAATTAACTCGATGAACTTAGCCACAATTATGCAATTATTTGGAAAAGCAGATTAAAAGCTATAATAAACTTGTCGCTTGATAATTTTAGAACCATCATGTGCAGATTTGAGTAATGATGGTAGTGAAAACACATTGGTATTAAACCACACATTTAATATATGTAACCTTTTAAGAGATAACTATACAATTATAGTTTCAAATGAATCTAATACATGTTATGACCAAGAATGCAAGTTAAATTCTTTCACATTGACAATCTTTGGAATGAGTCAGAGGAAAATTGCTGAGGTCCAATCAAGAGTTGTTCTGATACTGAGCTAAGAATTGAAAGATGAAAGTAAGAACAAAATCTCAAGTCAGTATCATGTTCATCCAGCGTGTAACTCTTGATTTAGTAGAATTTATAGCTTATAATGGCAGTAATTTATTCAGGACATCTTACGCTACCTTTATCGTGATTAATATTTAGCAGTATGATAATAATAAAAGCAAGAAGCGATTTTACATATAGAACAAAGAAGGTTGTTTCAGATTTTGTAGAATGAACTTGTTTTTATAAACAAAGTGGGTTAATCATGCTGACTGACGTTTAATATCTGTACAAACTTCAATATTACATAATACCATTGCGTTTCATACCTACAGGGGTTGTCAGATGGAGCAACTGTACCCACATAGTTTGACCATAATAACTTTAGAGAATGAAGTTTTATGGTAATTTAGCATGGATTATTAAAAATTGCAGTGAAAATTGTACTTGAATTAGTAGCGAATATTTTTCACTTTTCTCTATTTCTTGCATTTCTTTTGTGAATTTTTTGCATCTTTCCATAATTAGAGACCGTTCAATCAACATTGGCTTGACTTAATGGCGTCCAGTTCAAATTTATTAACCTTCAAAATCCCAGCATATCATATCCTAAATCTAATTATTTATTTTACACAAAAGGAAAAAAATTGTCATCGATTGATTTTTATTCATATTATAAAGAATCTTACAGATATACATGCATCTCTGTAACATAAATGTAAGAAACTGCAAGAAACTCAAACTTGACTTCATTACAAGTTGATTGACCCGAAAGTGCAGAAAGTGGCTGTAGTAGTGACAGGAAAAAGAACTTTCTGTAATTAAAACCCCTTAAAATTTTCTTGCCAACGAGCAGCAGTAGTATTTTTGGGAAGAAAAACGCGATAAATAAAACTTGCTACAGAATTATATGAGTAAAAGTTGTAGAAACATGGAGAAGGGAGAAAAAGTAAATGCAACTGTCCATTGAAAGTTTAGTATAAAAATGAGTCTAAGAAAATTGTTTGAAATTTAAAGATATCCGTAAGTGATTGCTTACTTGTTTTACTGTCTGTCAGAGAATTAACTAAATGGCTAGGAATGTGGCTGCCATTTTTTATCAGTTCAAAGAGACATTATAAACAAGCGTGAAAACATGAGTTGTCCTGAGTCCTGATTTAGGTGTATCAGCAGCATTTCCCCCATTTATCATGTTCCAATAATAATACGAATACGAATGAACTCCAATTTTTATTAGTGTCAGAACAGGAGTTGTAGTCGCAAAAGGCAAGTAAGAACAGCAGCAGACCGGCTGCCGTTACAGCAGCTATACATAATATTGTCTTTTCTTTTGACATTCCACAAAATAAAATTAAACTTTACAAGTTGTGAGGTAATTATTCAAAAAGGATGGATTATTTTTAAGGAGGTTCCAATATTTTCTGAGATTATTATCTCAACCAGGACCACCAACACGAAATCAAATGAATTTTGCTTATTTGACTGTCCCCATGAATGCATGATTAGGGCTCGTAGTCGAGAAATAATACAAACACACGACGGAAGTGATTTCTTTGGTTTAGATTTATTGTTACCAGAGAGGGGTGCAGATAGTAAATAAAAATAAAATTCAAAATAAAAGTTAAAAATCGATTTATATGGCCATGTAGTAGTTGCAATTCACAACCGTTTCCCTTTCCTGTTTAATAAATGGATCATCAAATAAAATGGTATCACCTACTAATAATAATATTTTTTGTAAAAATCAAATGAATTTTCCCTTCCTCGGATTGCTGATGTTGACAGAAATATGTTATTTAGGAAGTGGAAAAGGGAAACTGTCCCCTCTATTCAGCCGTTTCATATTCGAATAAAATTATGCGTCCACTTCACCATTTATCAAAAATTGTAATAAATCCGACACTAAGTAATCATGACTAGGGCAGCTAATTGTAATAGATCTTTTATAGTGTATAGGAAGTAAGCTATTTTGTTTGCATATTTTATTAGCCATTTTATGCACATCATCATCATCATAAGATTCTGTGAGTTGGAATATGACGCTATGTGTGTCGCTTGGATGTGAAATGAAGACATGTTGCGATATCCAGTTTGATTTATCCCGTCTCAAATAACATCATCCTACTGTGATTGCCAATAGTGTCAGGCGCTGGGGATATTGATGTAAGAGTCGTGATGCCAGTAAAAAATGAATTTGTACTGTAACGAGCCAGAGAAGAAAGTGAATTTGTAATTTAGAACTTTATATATAAAACCAATTTATTATTTTGCAAAAATATGTGATTTTGCTCATTTCTTATGTTTTGCTTAAGTGGAGACAGCAAATCGCAATAGGTTTGTAAAATGAAGAGAAAATTTGGGTCAACTCACAGTTTTCTAGTTCAAATCATCCATTCTTAATTCGCACTCATTTGATAAAAAATAAATAAATGAACAAAACCTTCTTGTCAATCAATAAGTGTGTGGATAGACGTGTCCTTAATCAGTTATCATTATTATGAAATTGATCTTTTTTCTTGAATCAAAAGGGACTCTTGTCTTTACTCTCCCCTTCCCATTCACTTGGCAAATATGTCTGTATTTCTCATTAATATCGACCACTGCAGCTTTTTCTAAATCCAACCTTTTCTCGTCAAAGAAATTTCTCTTCCAGAGGAAAGGCCGAAGAAGTAGTGTATGAAATATAACTAAATTAAAATGAATGAATGATAAATATGGCAGTACACAGAGTGGCGACCATTATGATTCTGATATGTCATTTTAATTCGTGTTTGATTGCTGCTGTCAGGGAGAAAAGAGACAAGTGCCAGATAACAAGAACAGCGCCAGCAGAAATTTATTTCCCAAGCATGATTCACTTTTCAAAAAAAGTACAAAAATTGGAGTTTGATTCATCTGTTTGAATCTTGCAAGGATAAAAGTAAATGGAAATGGCATAATATGAAAAATTGTGCATAATTTTTCATCATCTTTCACAAAACTTTTCTGTCGCTTTTTCTTAGCGGACAAACACTGTGTGGCAGTGTTTTAGAAGAGACAGTGCACACCAATTCTGTCAAGAAAGTAAGGCAACATAACATTTTTCTTCTGTTTCTTTTTCAATACACTTTCAGGATTTATACATTTTATGTAGGCTGTGAGGCGAATGTACTTTAATCACACGAAATGAAGATGGTGGCACTACTAGTGACGATGAAGATGGATAAAATAATGCAATGCCGTTTGAAGTGCATGCATAATGTGATCATAATCATTGAATTTAGATAAAAAGCAATGTTTCGAACAAATCTTGTGGCTTTTACTTATAAAAAACTAACAATCAAAAAATATATTGCGATGAGCTAAAGAAAGCTCGCCATTATCATCAAGGAAATTTGTTCATAATGTTTTAGCAATGAATTTTTGTTTTTTACAAATTTCAAAATATCTTTTATGGTTTGAAAGTGGGATCAAGTACAACACCTTTTCTCTTGTTCCTCTGCTTTACCTACCACCTTTACAGGGAAAGACAGAGACACCGAGAGAGAGTAGACCGCTAGTAAAGTTTGTTGTAAAATGTTGTTATAAATAAATAAGGTGATGTCGGTCATTTATAAATAATCTATCTAGACAGTTTCCCCATCTCCCTCGCATCTCTTAAACATTTTTCATCTTGTTCATGTCTGGCATAAAAATATACTTTTGAGTAGGTAAAAAGGAAATAAATGTGTAAGTTCTAGAAAAGGCGAATGTTTAGGTAGCTAAATACACTACGCAATATTTAATGAAATTGTAGAAATAAACGGATAAAAATCTAGGTATACAACTTTCAGCAAAAAGAGCACGCTGTAACCGAACCTTCATCTTAAAGACACAAGAAGACATTTAAATATGATAAAATGGAAAAATTAGTCGACTTTTCTACCTACTTTTATCCAACGACCATGAGTGAAGGAAAAGCCGGTCCTGTTAGTTGTGCAAACAGTTCATTTATTTCATATCGCCATCTTTGCCAGAAACAAAACTAATAAAAATAATAAAACAAAGAAATGGTCTGCTCCCGATGCCCAATTTGCTTCAATAATTGACAAGCAAGAAATAGTCAATAAATTATTTTTGTATTTTGCTTACAAATATTTTGCCTGTTTTTTGAAGCTGTGGTTTGAATACGACAAACGAATGGAATGACCAAGCTCATAATGATTATGTTTCAAGCACATAATCATTTATCTTCTCTGCCTGGCTAATAAATAAAGACATTTTAAAGAAAAGATATTTTCTCTTTTCGTTCACACCCTCCCAGTAATTGTTCATGACAGCTGAAACAATCTTTTAAAGAAATTAGAAGATATTTATTGACAGCTCTTAAGCCAAATATGTTTTTGTTAAGAAATACGATTATTCAAAAGTAATGACAACAATTATTTCGGTTCTTGTTGTTTTTAAATTATTAAATAATTTATTATCGCACTTGAAGTAGTTGTGAATGTGCGCTTGTTTTGACATAATGAGAATCCCATGCAACGATTGCCAATTTTTGGAGAATACAAAATAACATGAAGTCAACTCACCATGATCTGAATAATGGAATTAAGTATTATTACTGATTGTATTTTGCAAGAAAAGAATTCTCTATATTTGATTATGCACATCTCTTAACAAGTAATATTGTAAAAATATTTTCAAATTGAATGCTAAAACAGATTATTATGCTTTCTCTATGTAAATATGAATATCCACTTTAGCAAGCTTTTTGTTATTACGCGTTACACTTCATTAAATACTTCCAAAAATGCAATACATGTCTAAAGAGAAAAGAAGGCGCATTAGTTTTATTACCATGTGTGTGATTCTTATAATAGCCCACACAACTTTTGAAAATAATAAAAATGTTCGGTTGATGCAACAAAGTGCAATTATTCTTTCTGAACTTTTCTTATTTTTTCTTATCTCTAAACTCATTAATCAATTAATGAAGTAAGATAAAAACAAATGACTTTGTTGGCTGCGGCTATTCGTAATTCAATACCTGTAATAGGTGAATAGACAATCGAAAGTTTGCAAGGTAGTCCAAATCCAAGATTTCTTTTTTGATTGAGTGATAAAAGCTACGCAACCGCTACTTTTCCCCACTCTAATACTACTGCTCACCAACAATTAGCTACCTTCTTTGTGCGTGCCCGTCTCGTCGTATTCTATGAATGGGCGTAATCAGAATATCGCAGATCACTTTTAACTTGATTGTGATCAGCATTGATTTTAAAAGCTTAATAGTAATGGAGATTTTATTGAAAGACGAAATAATATCTTTTTTTGCGCTTGTGTTCTTGAGAAGGAAGCGACAAGAATGTTGTTTTGATTATATTTCTTATCTTCATCAAAATCAACACCTCATCTGATTTGAAGTTTCTGAGTAATCGCCGCATTGCGTAATATTCTGTACTACTACATTGAGATTGATACAATTCAGCTCCTGGCTGACCAGTCTTTATTTTCTCCTCAAAAGGAATTGTAAATAAATGAAAGGATCAATTACTATATGACTCAACTCTTAGAAGAATAATTAGAATATAAAATGGGTTTGCTTCATAAATTATTTGAATTACGAATAAAAGTCAGTAATAATTAAGTGTATTTTATAGTTTCATATCACCCCAGTTGGAAAAAAGACTAATTTATTAAGGATAATTATCCTGTCTGCGTACGTACGCATGTGAAGGAAGCTACACAATATATCAACCAAAAACTAGTCTACTATATAACTCCTCTGTAATTAAGGGTTGAAGTTGAAAAACAAAATAACACTTTTCTCTATCACGTACTTTATAGTAGCTTAAAAAGGGAAACTTATGAAACAAGCATTTGCAAAAGGAAGACAGGGAAAAAGATGCATACGCCCTCTCCCATATTGTTTCCATTTAGCCCCGATTGTTTTTCTTGCTTTCCTTTGTCTAAAAAAGGCTTAAAATCTAATTTTCTCACTTGGTTTGTCCGACAAGCTTTCTGTAAAAAGTTCAGTGCTTAAACTTTGTTTAATTTCTGATTGTCACTCCTCTTATCCCCACAAATAACAATAACCCCATCATCGTTATTATTGAAGAGGCTTAAGGTTTTCTTATGGCGATAAGAAACAAGTAATTTTGAAAGAGATACAGTCATGTTGACAAGCACTTAATTTGTCCTAATTTGGGTTGTTCTCTGTTTTTTCTTGCGCTCTTCGCGTAACCTCTTCTTAAGCTCTGTCACAGTTGCAAGAGCCACCATCACACAACTTTCAGTCGCGCCTTTTCTCATTCATAATCAAATCAAGTTACATTTTGCTCCTTCTTTTCAAAAACTAATTTAGTTAAGCAAGTTTAAAAAAGTGAATAAAAATGCTGAAATGCGATGACTGAAATTTTACTGTTCTTAGGAACGGATTCCAGTAGACTTATTGCAGAGGCTCTTAAAGATGCGGCTCCAGATGAAGTACGTTGAACAAATTGGCATTTTAAAGTTGTGCCTGTTGTTACCGTTGTTGCATTTATGCATATTGTACAAATTATTACCGCATTTAAATCATAAACTCGTGGTAGCATGATTTTGCTTTATGAAGAATGCATTATTACATACAATCATAAAGTTTTATAATTAATTACTACTTTATTTCCAGAAAAACGAGGATGGTCAGCAACAGTGAACGAACAAAATTTGTCCAATAATGTAAGCAAATCGAGTATGAAAGCAAGTTTAATGGTTCAAAATCATATTTAATTTAATTCATTCATTGAGGATGTTATTGCTCCCATTTCACTTGCACCGCAATTTAGTAGCCCATCAAATGTTTCACTTTCTGCTTGCATGGCTAGTAGCAAATACTACATGTAAGGGAATTTTAGCAGCAACTTCATTTTATGCATGAAAATGTTTATATAAATGTCGATTATAATACACCCAAATTCACGTTAAACTACTTAAACTGCTCTAAAATGAAAACTTGTAAAAATGGAATCTGTGCACTAATTTGCTGAGCTGAAATGTATTAAATTAATTGAAATGAAGTCGATGACGGATTGTGTGATCCATTGATTATGTAAGTGAATGATATTAATGATCAATACAAGCTTGTATTATTTTTTGAGGTTGCATTATTACGGTTCATGGAAAACGATGAAAAATTCATAAAATAAGAGGGATGATGTATCAGAAAATGAGAATATTCTACTACAGATTTCATTATTGGCTTCCTTATCCAAATCCTCTTGTATTTATAGCTTTCATTGTAAATATGGCGATGGTGTTAAAAATGATTTGAAAGTGATTAGTGAGTTACTCAATTTTTGAATGAACATGACAAAAAATTCGTACTAGATTAAAAAAAGAAAGAAATAAAAGAAGTAGGCAAAATTGTATATCGTTTTCCATCATCAATATCACTACCAACCGCCTCCAACAGCCATGAACTGTGTGTATGGTAAACACACTGATCTAAAAATCAGAAAGAAAAGACGAGAAAGGGTTAAAAGATATTCGAGTAAAAAAGTAAAAGAGATTGTAAAAAAGTAACTAGGTGTATCATCATGCTAATCATCAACATTCTCATCGTCGTCGCATTATCCTCCTGATATCCTTTCGTTTTGTTTTCTTCGTCAGTGCCATCACTTTGAGTGCATCTTGGTCTATGGGCCACCAGTCACAAGAAGAGTCTCAAATGAGACGAGTCATCGGGGGAAGTTGTGTGAGTGAAAAAGATAGCGAAAAAATAAGACAGAATTGCTAAGGAAAAATACATCAAGAAGAAAGAAAAATTATGGAAGGAAAATAATCCTTTTGCTGGCTTCCTTGTTGTCTTATCATCAGATACATATCACTTTTAAATGAAAAAGCTTCCCTTCCATTTCTACCACCTCGCAGACACGTCAACCAAGAAAATATCATTCAGCATATCACATCAACAATATTTTACGCACAAATGGTAGCAAAGCAGTTACGTTAATGCAGTTGCACGTTAGACGTTATTGCTTCTTTCTCTGATTCATCGTTTGCAGTATAATATCACATTTTTTGTTGCAATTATTGTTTACTTTCTTGAGTTTGTTGGTCTTTTTGTGTTCATAAAGTGTGCTTGGGCTTTGTTACATTGTCTCATCAGGAAAGCGTCGTTGTGCAAAAACGTTCCTTTTTGTAAACTGGATCTCCCACACATTTGATTCAAAGGAAAAGAAGAATAAAACAAGGAAACCATTAAACCTCCAAATTTTACAAATACTGGATTGGATCTAATGTGATTAAAATTCTATCATTTAATTATGAGACTGATACTCATGTGAAACTCATCTACTCATCAAATTCATCAAAAATTCTGAATTTCATCTCTGCATTTAATAAATATTTTGTGCGTTGTTGTGTAAAAAATAGATTGCATTGCAAATGAAAAAATGTAGCAAAGGTGAAGAAGATTTTTTATCGCTGCCTTTTATTTCATTCAGTTTCTTTAAAGAAACGAGTTCAAATTTTGTGATAAGACTGTAAAGAATTTTTGCTTACTGACAAATCTGTGCATTTTTCTTATCATCATCAGTACATGATAAAGTGAATGTGTGTGCGTGAGCTCCTTTACAAGACAGAAATCATTACAAATGATTTTTATGTTCTTTAATAAAATTTTCTCTGAGACTATCCTGTCTGCCATCATAGAGCACCACCGTTGTTGTTGTTAGAGCTTGTAAGCTCTCTCTCTCTCCTCAGGATTGGAGGAGGAGCAGGGATGGGGAAAATGAAAGGACATTCTGTAAAGAGGTAAAACTACAATGAACTAGAGGTAATCTCTGGAATGCTTGTCCATGGTTGGAATTCCAGAAAAAATGAATAAATAATAATTTTACGGATTACACATAAATTAGTAGTATTATGTATACTTATTTTTGCGTAACAAATTTACTATATCGGTTTGACCAAGTTTGTGCAATTCATACATCACATGTCTAAATTTTGTCCGCTACTTGTAAAAACCGCATTTCAAAAATTGGACTTAACTTTGTTTCTTTACTCTTTTCCTCCTTTGAGAAAAAAGGTTTACACCAAAATTCAAGTGATTGTTGAATTTGTAATACGGTGATGGTGGTGGGTACATGTACTCAACTCTCAGAACAGATTATCTTGCAGCGAGCAGCACCACACCAGACAAAACAAGCAAAGTTAGACATTTGAACCCGTACGTTTTACCTTAAATGGTTTGGTTGTTGACATTTTATGACAGAAAGCTCCCATGTACACATGTTCCCTTCTTGCGCTCGCAGCGCTTTACTGCGCGCTCCAAAAACGATATGCAGGAACTCTCTTTCCTCTTTCTCCTCATCCTTTTCTTTTTACTCTTCAAAACAGCCAAAGAAGATGATTCTTTGTATAATCAATCTCTCAGGTGGTACATGAAAATCAACCACAACCAACACGGGTGGCGGTGAATATAGTGATCCGTTTCATCATTGTTGGCTATTCATTATATTTTATGAAATGGGTATGCTTTGTCCATTAAATTAAAACTTGACTGAACTGGAAAATAATATGTTCAGTTACAAAGTCACAATTGGCCGAATGAATGCAACATGATTAATATTATTATGATATTTACAATGATAATCAAAAGCTTGCATTCGAAATCGCATTCTAATAGCCAGCATCATTGTATATATCATGCAACAACAAAACAGCCACAATCAAATGTATAATGTCATTATGACCAATAATGAAACGAAAAAGTGGAGATGCATGAAAAATTATGCAATCATAATTTGTTGACTAAGCAAACGAAACCTACGGTGATGCTCATAAACTTTTTTTTGCGTACTTTGATGAATACAAAACAGTTTATGAAAAAGAAGATGCAAAAGTATAAAGTGAAATGTCACTGTTTCTTTTCAAAAGGTTAAAATCTATGACGAATTTTTATTATAAAAATTCACAGAAAATCCCCCACAAATGAAAATAATGTACGAGTTCGACACAGTAAAAATACATTTGAAAATCTGCAATGTGTAAATGGGCAAGAAATCTTCAATAGGATTTCAAAATGCATAGAGAAGTTTCAATGAAGTTGGAGTACGTTACCACTTCAAAAGTATGTCTAACAAAAAAGCCAAATGTATTAACTTGAATGCGAAATGCTCAAAAGTCAATTCGATATAAAACTGTCACTTGCACACATTGATAACGGAAGATTTTGAAAGCGATGGAAATACACTTGACTTGACACTTTTTGCATGCGTTGGTAGTTCGACGATGAACAGGCTGCTGAAGGTTGGATGAAAGTGTCACGTTTCATAATAATAATAAAATCAGGCAACTGTATGACTAACGTAAGTCACTTTGAAGATATTATGCGAATGACTTCAGATGAGCTCATCAAGTTTATGTTAGCTTCCATCATCCCACGCCACTGATCATGGTAACTTCAAAAGTTAAGGATCTTCGATTGGCAAACCTTACCTTAATCAAGGTTTTGTATCCCTGTTACAGAAAATATTACGTTTCGTTAAATAGTGATTTCTGCAACTTTTAAACTGTTGTGGTACGTACAATGTCCAATCTTATTTATAAAATACCACAAAACAGAAAAAGATTACTAAAATTTTATGCTTTGTAACCTGTCACTATATTTACATGACAAGTGTAAAGTCTAGCAAGTAACTCGCATTTTGTTCTGATTTAGCTCACACACGACTAAAAATAAAATTTTAAAAGAAATCGTTGTTTAAACAAATTTATTCCTTTTATAACCAATTTGAAATAAGATGCCTACGCCCAACCATATAACAATACTTTCCAAACTATAAAAATCTGTTGGTAAATGACTCAAACTCACTGCTGACCAGTAAAAAAGATATACCTTAAGTACCTTTATGATTTGATTTCTATCAAAATCTTGTTTCACTCTTTCGACAACAATACATGTCATGTTTTAGTAAACATGAAAACATGGCAGCAATGATGAGAATTACGAAGAGTATCTTATAAAACTCAATTTTGGTCTTGTTATTACAATAAAGGTAGTAGTGGTGACACTTTGTTGGTGCTAAAATAAAGCAACGTCCTAGTTTTTATACCTTGTTTGTAGTCGTCGACTTTTGTGGTTTCCTAAAAGCGTCTTTCTGTTCTGTAGCCAATCGTCAGATGAAGAAAGTGTCTTCTATATGATAGTGATTTCAAATAGAATGACAGTTGACACAGATCCGTTTTTTCAACGCCATCGGAAGATGAAGATTATGCAAATGTGCTTTGAGGATTAAACAAAGCTTGAAAAAAGGAAATGTTATTTTTAGGGATCAAAGTTTGATTATCATAAACAACCAACAACGCCAGCCCACAACTTTGTAGACTTAAGGCTTTATAACCGAGAGTGCAGAAAAGGCAAAACATCATTGTCAAAAAAAAAATCCCATCTTTCACGAAATCCCAATGGAGAACTAAAAACCCATCAACAGGTCATATAGTTATGTTGCGTCAAGGCTGCTCTCTTGAGTTTCTCTTTGTGATTGACTTTTTAAAAAATTCTTCATACGTTGTTAAAAAGCATTTGTTTTCATTTGAATTTGGTTTTGTCATCCTTACCAAACGCATCTTATGCTATGTCTGGGCTTAGATTTTTTCTCCACACACTGAAGAAAACGATATCATCTTGATAGGATAGAAAATGTGTAAATAATAAGCGTGCATCTTTTGAAATGGTGGCATTCCAGCACAAGTTTAACGAATCCAGCTTAAGTATCCGAGTTTTTTTTTATCATGAGTCTAAAGCTTGTAATTTAAATCAGTTTTCAGCAAAGCACATTTCACACTTGAATGCTTCAATTTTGTACAACTAGAATTATATCGCACTGTATCAGATATATGCTTAGCACAATTTGGCATTTCTTTCCATTTTTTATTCTTTTTTCGATCCCAAAAAAGATGAATTTTGTTTTGCCAGAAGGATTGAACCACCCACACAACACACTGTTGCCACCACAGATACTAAGCTTCCACGTTGCATTTCCTGTTGTGCTGTTTCGTTTTCATAAGGAATTATATTATTGCATCGGCCAAAATAAGATATCTCATTTATTTAGCAAAGAATTAGATTTGGATAAGAGATTGCGTGCAAATACCAATTGTGTTATAATTGAATTATTTTACAACAGATTCATCCAACCGAATTCATGATATGGAGATGTCTGTGTGCGATAAGGAATTTCCATTTCACGAGGCTTTATATCATTATAATGCAAGTGTTTTTTTCATGATGACACAAATGCACAAGCTGATTTCCTATCTTGCCAAATTTACTGGAGAAGCAAACATAGTATCCGGATTAAAAAAGTAAACTCGACTTTCTCGCTATTCTGCAAGATCTACTTATGGATATGCTTAAATTCTAATTAATTTTGTGGCCAGTAGCATCTTTGAAAATATCAAGCTATAATAATGGTCTAACAACAATTCTATATTTCAATTGTTCTGACAACTGAAAAGAGATAAAGAGATGTTATCAAGTGTTTGCATACAATATTTCGGCCGCAGTACAGTGTCATGCTATCATCGTCTTTTGCCAATAATATCATGCAACTTGACCAGAGCTTGACATGGATATAAAATGAAATCTTATTCAACGTTATTAGACGTTATTCCAAAAATTGGCTTTTGCGTTCAAGTTTCAATTAGAAAGTTTTCTTATCCCTTAATACTGATTTAAACAATGTCATATAATAATTTGGACGTATTGACAAGATAATTATAATAAAAATAGTTACCGTTATCACTCACTTAAGTAAGTGAAAAACAAAATACACTTTACAAAATTGTCTCTTGTTCTGCACAGCAATTTTTGTGTAAGTAAAGTTATCCAAATAAACATTTAAACAGTTTACAAATGAGGAGCACATGTTTACATACAAATTTGTTTGAAAAACTTCGTT